>JARGXW010000800.1:0-59505 GCA_029204085.1 Mycena sp. CBHHK59/15
CGACAATATAATTGCTTAAAGTGGAAGGCGGGGGAATGAAGGTTGGAACGGACACGAAGGGTATGCTGTTTTTGCTGGGAGTCAGCTTGTCTTTGAAAAGTTTTAAGAGCATTTATTTTATTTTATTTTTTCGTTTTTTGTGTGTTCAATTAGGACGATTCTATTCAGAAGCTATAAAGGAAGCGAGGAGGAGCTCTTGTTCACGAATGGCACGTGGGCCGGCTCGGCGCGATGAATGGGTTCGAATCCTCTCAAAGGCACGGATGCCGGATTGCCGAGACTCGGCAAACCAGCGGCACAACAGTGATGGCCGCTCAACAAAGAGGCATTCAGTGTGGAAATAGGCATCCGATCATTTCGGGGAGACATCGGATTCCGATGTCTCCCCGAATGTCTATAGGGTGTCTCAGAATTAAAATTTGGGGCCCGCTTTGAGCCCCAACTTCGACCCCAACTTGATCTGAAGTTGGGACACCAAACAGTTCAGGAACGAAGCTGGATGTCAAAACACCGTCCGAACGCGCCTACCTGATGGGTTCAGTCGCTCGTAAGTCTTTCTGGCAATCATCGACTCCTCGCAGCTTAGAAGTATGCTTCAGGTCCGTTCATCGATCTGGGGACGCACGACTTTCACCTTTCGACCCACGAGCCATTCAGAATGACCGCACTCAATGGTTAATAACGATACCTCTACCTTCCCCACTGGTTTTCTGACGAAATCTCAGTACTAGCCAATCTCCAACCCCGTTCAGGGTAAATGGACGTAGCAGACTCTCCTTACGGATACATCCACACGAATACGTCGGCGTAATTTTTCTCGCCCTATTCGTACTCAGCACATGTATGTGAAGTTGGTTCTAGATACTTAATTCGTGCCGTCGGCTGATTCCAGTGTCACTCTGCCAGTACTGCACATCGGCCAGGCGATCTACTACCGAATGGGGTGGCTTCTGCCTACCGCGGCCTTGTGCGGCGTGATCGAACTGATAGGCTGGAGCGGTCGGACGTGGTCGAGTATCTCGCCTAGCTGCTCGGACCCGTACATGATGCAGTGCGTTCAATGCTAATTGGAACGCCCCTGTTTCGGAGTCTCCCTTTCCCCGATTAAGATTGTTTGCACGATTGTTGCCCCGACCCCTCTAGTGGCCGTGCTATTCACCCTCTTTGCGCGCGTGGTTCAACGCCTCGGGCGGGAATATTCGTTCGTCACGGCAAAATGGTGTATGTCTTGAAATTCAATTGGATTCCATTATCGCTCGCTGATGAATGGGTCTTTCAGATACGATTATATTCATCTCGTGTGTTGGTATCATCGCCTCTTCTCATCCAACGCCGCATTGATATCTACACTGTCTCGTCAGGATTTCATCGCCCTCGTGGTTCAGGGCCTCGGCGGCGGCATGCTTTCGAGCGAATCGACCGCGGCCAGCGGAAATGCTCCCATCGTAAGTCCCACTAGTTTTGTCGCGATTTCGGTGGGGGGTAATCATATCTTATATAGGGAGCGAATGTCATGCTAACCGGAATAGTCGTTCAAACAATCGCCATCTGCGCATATTGTCTCTCGGCTGTAGAATACCTCCGTAGATACACCAAGGATCGTCCTGGCGGGCGGCGGTGGATTCCGGGAGCGAGGTGAAGCCTCGACACATTGGAATCCGCACTCCTGGAGATTTGGATGCGAAGGGACGGCGAGGAACGCGTAGATAGCAGTTCCTGGTCGTGCTTTGATCTGTTCGCACCTGAAATATCAGAGCAGAAAGCACTGACCCGTTAAGTTCATAGCGATCTTGTCGCGGTGGTATCTGCGAACTCAGTGAAGGGGCCGTTGCTCAGTTACGTGGAGTCGTATGGGCCATTGGCACAGCCAATGCAGAGGCCGCCCGCGGACGGGTCGTAAGGTAGCAGGAGCCGCGTCGTCGATGGTGTGATAAGCGGACACTGTGTCCGACGCGGCGAGAAAGGCCGATTAGACAAATTAGCAAAAGATCAGAGAGGAGAAGAATCGGGGATAAACGATGGTCGGCGGTGGGAGCCACTTCGCCGCAAATGGTAAGCCCGTGGTACGTGTGCAATCTTGCCCGAGGTAAACGGGAAGAACATTAGAAACAGTGGCATCATTTTTCAAGGAGGACGAGTCATCTTCCGTTCTTCTTGTGCTTATTTCGAGTAGCAAGGAAGTGCAGTAGCAGTAATGGCGCAGAGGAGGAGAGTAGGAAAACGATCAAGGCAACTGGAATGACGTGGCAGGCGCAGGGCTTCTGGAACTATAGACACAGCGGCACCCAAATCGAAAAGATCGGCATCAGGAGAGCAAGAGGATGCATGATAAAGTGTGCCGAATGAACCCGAATTCGAGAGGTTAAGGCCCAGCAACGCCGTGCAGGCATGTGCAACTGTTTGCAAGAGAACTCGGAAATCTCCGGTGTGACGAAATCCATCAAGCCATCAGGCCTTCAGGTCTAGACCGCAGTTCAAGCTCCGCCAGTTGCTTCTTGGGGTTTGCCGACTCAGAATCGCCATTTCTTATGTTCCGTGCTTTTCAAGCCGTGTATACCGAGTGTACACACGACGCTCCTCTCCTCAGCTTTGCGACAATATCTCCTTGACAGAATGCCGTCCTCTGAGGCGTATCGCGAAGCGTGGCTCCCAGCCCGGACGCCACCAATTTCTACACCCGAACCTACGCAGCAGCCAACGCTTTTGCCGTCCTCGTCTTTGTGCACGGGGCTGCTGAGCACTGCGGCCGCTTTACCGATATGCACACGCGTCTTTGCGAGCAGGGGCTCAGCATCTTTGCTTTCGATCTCCGCGGGTTCGGCAAGACGGCGCTGGATCTAACTCACAAAAGCGCGACCTCAGCGTACGGTAAAACGGGTTGGAGCCACCAGCTCGATGATCTCGAATGGGCGATTCAGCACACGCACAAAGAGTTCCCCGATCTCCCAGTGTTCCTAATGGGAACGTCATTAGTGAGTGCAAGCCGATGCCACTGCTTTCTGTATTCACGCACGTGGGACAGGGAGGCGGGGCCGTGCTGGGTCTCTTATGCAAAAAAGACAGATCAGCAAGACCGGAAGCGTCCGGCCTCTCTGGCGTTATCGCTGGAAGCCCCTGCCTAACGCTCACAGCACCTCCGCCCAAACCCGTCGTCTGGATCGCCACCCTAATCGCTCGAGTCAGACCGGCCACCCTCTTTCCTTTCAGGAATAAACCTGACGTATGCATAAGCTTCGCACTCCATATCCACTTACCGATACCATCTAGGACCTCTCCCGCAATTCGACGACAAATGCTGCGTACAACGCGGACCCCCTTGTCCGCACTCCCGGGAGCTTTGGGAGCTTACTGGACATGATCAATGGCGTATGATTTTTCCTCTCTCTTGTTTTGCACCACTGACCCTCTGACAGGGGCAGAAAATTCTCAAGGAAATCTACGTCAACTGGCCGCAAAGTATGCCAGTGAGCATCCAACTACTCCGCGTCTCCTTGTCCTCACGATTCATTTCTGCTTCGAGGTTTTGTTCTTGCACGGTGACGCGGACCCTGTACGTTATTCTGCGCTGGATCCATTGAGATCCGAACTCAATCCTTACAGGTCACCTCATTCGCGAGCACGACCGAGCTGTTTACGAAACTCACCGCGACAGACAAAAAACTGATCTTATATCCGGTACGTGTTATGAGCTCCCTGATTACAATTTCTCAAAACAAAACAAAAAAGCCCCTAGGGAGCGCGCCACGAGCTACACAATGAGCCTGACGGCGTCAAGGAGCAATCTTTGATCGATATCGTAGCGTTTATTCGCTCGCACTCACCGGTAGAGTCCGCAGCTCCGTAATCAATTGTACTGCCCTATTTAGCTCAGTCAGAAAATCATATCTAGTGTTGTAGCTTAGATGTGTGGTTGCCGACGCTCGCCGCCCTTGATCAGAAAGGCGCAAGAGAAGTGAATCGATTCACTGGAGCCAGCTTCCCCCACGAGGTCTGCGGGACCGTAACCCCTGTATCGTTGAGTGCTTCTTTTCGCCGGATGCAGGATTATGTTGCACTTCCTGGCTTCGCGGGGCTGCGGGTTGAAGTCAAATTTCTCCCCATTACGCACAGGGCCCAGGCCTCGCCCCTATGTATCAACTCCCGCACGAAGCCTCCTGCACCCGGGTGCGTCGCCTCGTACGATGGGTACTCCAGATTACAGTTATAAAAGGAGCGTGTGCGCACCCTCTGCCACAGTACAACGCTGCCCGCGAACACGATGCAGCTACTCCAAACTGCCCTCTTTGCGTTCGCGCTCTCGTTTTTCGGCGGAACCTATGCCTCTAGATCGACCCTCCGCAGCCGCATCTGTGTTGGAGCGAGAGAGCCCTGCGGCTTCTACCACGACGGGGTTTTCATGCAGCCCACGGATTGCTGCGACAATCTGATTTGCATGGCTTCACACGAACTGGGCATACTGTCCTATGTGAGTCCGCGCCATCCCCGATGGATTCGTACATGCCGCTGATTGCTCAGATCAGACGTGCCAATGAGGCTGAATTTGTAGAAATATATGCATATACGCCAGGTGGTACCAATCGGAGCATGCAATTGACTATGACGGAATTTTGTGGTTACGCGGAATCCATGTTAAGCGGGTCGTGGAGTGCCAACATGGGGAGGGAAGGAAAGGATCCAAAAGTCCTACCATGCTGGATTTGCAAAACCGACAGTCAGCAAGAATAATTCAACTCGTGAGAGAAAGAGAAACCAGAGGACTCCTGGTCTGGGAACCAATGGAAGACAATGTCACGGGTATGGCAAATCACTTTTATCTGTTGTAAAGCCGCATGTGGTACGACGATGTGGAGATGACTCGGAGTAGCGGTGGGATATTGGAAGAAAACAGTGATCGCTTGAGGATGACGCTGCCATGAGTGCTCTCTGAGCGCGTTCACGAGAGCGTCCAGAGCCTCAGCCGACCATGAGACGGAAACCTCTTCAAGGGAGGAACAAAGACCCCGAAAGATGTCTTCCCATGACCCTCTACTGCCGACAACGCGGAGCGATTTCAGCGACGTGAAAGCCGGAAGCGTCAGAGAGACTGCGTGCCAGGTCATCAGTACTGTGCGCGGCACTGATGTCTTTCATATCTAACTGAAGCCGGGCGATAGAGCTGCCGATGACACGAGCCAGTCCCGGAGAATAGACAGAATCGAGAGACAGTGTCCGAAGATTTTGCGATTCGGAAAACACTGAACAGCCAGTCCGCTTGCCCCGTCGTCAGGTAAGTATCCCTCAAATACAGTTCGTTTAGGCGATAAGTCGGCATTTGGACCCCGTCGAGAGAATCACCAGGTTGTTCCCCTCCACTCCGGAATGCACTTCGAGGTCCGGTATAATTTTCCTGACCCAGGATAAACAATGTGGAGAGATTTGGCCACTTGGCAAGGTGGGGTGCAAACTGGCGCAAGTTTACGCTCTGGAGGGGAAGATGGTGCTTACGGATGAAGGATGCATTGAATCCATCCGGCGACTCCAGCACCTTAATGCCGCGGATGTCCAATATCTCAATCGATGAGCGACAGACTTGCAGGACGAAAATCTTTCTCTTGGTCCCACGTAGTCGAGAGGATGAGGTGGCGTCTACGCCGCGGGCTCGGTGCGTCATTTCTCAGGGTACGGAGAAGATTTATGACAGATTGGGTGGTAGCTATGTCGATGATCAGACTACACAATTTCGCCCTCACAAAGCTGAATGTAGCCCAAGTAGAGCAAGCTCGTTGCTGCGACGTTCCAATCCTTCGAAACAAGACTACAGCTGAGGAGAAAATCTGCGTGTTCACTCCAGATTTGGTCGGGCTCCTCGTGTGTATCCGCCACATGGCTGCCGATGATAGCGAGGACAATATGGGGGATTACGACTCCGATTGAACGGCGACGAGGTAACCTTGCCGACCACCATTGCCCTGTTTCCAACTCCTTGTCAAGGACTGTATGCGAGGGAGCAGGCCGAATGTGTCTGGATGTGGACAACCCATACACATTGATACTAATAACTTGGAGAGCTGCACAGAATACACGTGAAGGAAGCAACGATCACATGTTAAAGGCCCCGCCCAGACTGGCCAAGGGTATCTAAGTCCGTTTAAGCGACTTCCGACGTTTCAAACAGTCGGGCTTATGCTTTGACCAGTGCGCTCTCTGGCACGTTGGAGAGCAATATGCAGTGTACCCACACGCCCCGCACGCCTTCGGTTTGGCGCCCCACTTATCTAGCCGTTCCTCGATCACAGGGTCGCGCACTCCCCGAACTCGCTTCTTCCTCAACTCCAGCAACGCCTTCTGCTCCGGACACTCCTCCGCGTCGCATCCGAAAGAGGTGAGGCAGTCCCATTTGCCTGAGATGGTGAGGTTGGACCACTTGTATCGTCGTTCGATGCTGTGGGGCATGTTGATGTAGTCGACGAGCAGGTTCCGCCAATCGGCTCTCATACGCATCGGTAGATTGTCGCGCTTGATGTGATGTTCGACGTAGTAGAACACAACCGGGTCTTTCCAAGTTTCACACTTGGCAGCTTTCCGGAAGGGCGCCAAACCGTAGAGCCTGTACATGTTGAAGCACGCGTTGACAAAGATCGGAGAGCTCTGTGAGAGGGAAGGAAGTAAACGTAAAGTGGGGGAAGAGAAGTCGGTTCAACGTACTGCAATTTGGGATGTTTCGTGGTTCAGTTTGAACTGCAGCTCTCGAGTGACGCCAAGAAGAGATGCCGGAGTCTGGTTTTCCCATGCCGCATCAGGGAGAGTGTCGAGAGCGTCCGCGCACAGATCAGTGCATGAGCTGTTGACCTGCAGTGAGGATGTCAGTGATAACTTGCACGACTACTTACGGATACGAACCCAGTCTCCGAACAACGCGCCAAGGCCTCCAGCCTGCCCGAATCTGGTTAGCACCGGCATGGACCAGTAGATCGGGCGCATTGAGTCGGTAAGTGGATCCCCGAGCGCGAGACGCAGGGTAGGGCTGGTAGACCAGTGGACAAGGCGCTTGAGGGCTTTGCGGGCCCATCGCTTCTCGTTCTCGCTGCCACTGGGGCTATCGTTGAGAACGAATGCCACCGAGACGTCTCCGTAGAACCACGAAAGAACGTGGGCCGCGATGTCCTTCTGCGCTGCTTCGTCGATTTTGCTTGCCTTCATTCGGTCTGCGTCTTCTGACTCGACGTCTGCAGCAACCCGTTTTTCGATCGCGATAGCCGCCGTCCGAAATTCCCCGACATCTAGAGCGTCGTCAAGAAGAAATCCTTCCAGTTCTTTACCACCCACTGCCATCACGGCACGAAGTCTCGGTGGATCGAGCTGCAGGCACAAACCGACCTGGTGGAGAGTGATCCCCACATCGAAGACCTTTTCCCAGTCGCAAAACATGAGATCAGGGTGGGGCCGCTTGCCCACTAGAAAATCGTAGTATACCCTCAGGAGGTGTCGAATGCGTTTCAAAAGGTATGCCAGCTGTACGAGGATGAGCATTGCACGGTGCCATAATAAATATAGCCTAGAAGCCTACCCTGGAGAATTCTGGTTTTTCTACGCATCCATAGTCTTTGCGCACGATCTTTTCGACGAGCTTCACACAGTACATCATGCCATTGGGAATAGGCGGATTCTGGCAGGGAACTGTTCCCCGAGCCATCAAGGGGGATCCAGTGATGGCTGCGAGTTTTAGGCCCATTGACGCGAATTCGCAACGCTCTTCGATCCGGTCGTCCAGAGTCCCAGTCTGCCCGGATTTTCGTGAAGCCTTCTTCACGTCGGGCATGACCTTATCTCCCAAGGCATGAAGAGTCTTGAGCTCCTTCCAGAAATCGTCATCCAGCAGCGGTTGTAGTTCGCGTGGAAGATGGTTGGCCATAGCACCGATTTTACTAAAGAGCACGAGTAGCTTGCCAATGAGTTTTCGATCAAGCAGAAACCCTAACCCCAGAGCGAAACATTTGAATCAGCGCTCAGCGCGGAGTATAAATTTGATGTTTGTCACGACCATCTTCTTTAGTCGAGCCAAGTGACGGAACCCTTCCAATATTACGACATGAGGAACGACATTCCACCGGGGTTTCAACTTCGCTGGTACGTAATCCTCGCGACGACCGAATCTACCTTCCTTCGCAACTTGCATCTATTGCTCTAACGCGGCGATGCTTCTCTAGTCTCAACTCACTCTGCGCTTCCTATTTTGCCGTTCTCTAACTATTGGGAGCAGTCCAAGCAGAATGCGGATAACATGCTGGTACACTTGACGGACCCAAGTTTGAAAAAACACGTCCATTAAACGTCAGTGCCCTGAGTGGTCCTGTCTGAGGCTCAAGACTGCCAGTGCCAACGTCAACGAGGCACCGAAGCGGCACCGTCTGATATTTGACACCGCCACGGCAAAAGCCATGCTCATCAAAGATGCAAGTGTCGATTCACAAGACTTCGACTTCCAATCAACTGCTACTACTGCGGTAATCTTCCACAGATTGAAAGGACGATATACTTGACCGTGTTTCATTGAAATGTCTCGCGGTGCGTGCATCCCCCACATTGGACGGAAATCGAGAATTTGGAATTTGAAATTGACAGGACCAGACTTGGTCGGTGCCTAAGTACCTGTTTGCGTCCATAACGGAGACCGATACTGACATTAAGGTCGGCTGGCATTAATATTCCGTTCAGCGAGGAGAAAACATGCTCTATTGACAGATTTCCAGAAAACACAAGAGAAGATACGGCACAGCTATTCGTCTAAGGCCAGTGACCACAGGAAAATCTTTGGACGCATGGGACTGATGCCATTGATCTCAAAGATATCATATATCGGTCCCTCGGGCACCCGATCCTCCGCTAAGAAAAGAATCGTAGCCGATGAGCTGCGATAAGGCCGGAGCCATCGAAGAGTGGCCGCCAAGGTGGTCTTTGAGGCATGGTCCAGGGGCACATCCGCATTTCGTTACACTGCCTTTTCAGTTGACTCTGCGAACATCCTGTCTTCTTTTCTTGTAGCTTTCTGTGTGTTGTGCTTGTGCGTGGACTGTTTTTTTTTACAGGCGACGGTATGTCCAGCTGCTTATTTCCGAGCCTCTTGGGCGCTTGACACAAAAGACTCGACTGCGATCTCATCATTTCGGAGTTAGATGGCCGGCCATCCGGCGGACTCCGGCCGATAACGCACTCACCTCACGTCCGAATCCAGTAAGTTATGGGCGTACGCGATACACAGCATTAACGAAATACGCTCTTACCGGCACAAGTCCATGCGCTTGCACGCGTTGTATAAAATTCCGCTTTCAGAAGTCTCCCCATCGAGCACGAACGAAACACCTTTAATATCTGAACCCCACAGCCGATACCCTCTCAATCCTTCCCCGATCTACAAAGAATGGCTACATGCTACCCTACACCATCCATCGATGGTTGGTGGGACTTTCGTATGTACATCGATGTTGATATTCGCGATGTTATTGAATGACTTTGTTCTCAGCAAATTTCACAACTTCAGCACCCCAAAGCGATCCCAGATATGATGTCGATGGCCAACCGCACTGGAGATCCAGCCACACCTACAGTATTCCACCTCCTATCAGTTCGCAACTCGAGCTTAATCTTCTCCGATTTCCTCAACACCTTACCGTCCACTCGCACGCCACGGGTTTCGTATCCGAGTGCAACTTTACGCCCGAAACTCATCTCCCGCTCGAGACCATGTCGCGCATGGACTGGACCCAAAACAAGCGGACGCAAAATCTTGTGCAGTCATTGTACCCGGAGACCACGGAGCAGGTGTCTCGCGGATATCCAAACACTCCTAGTCCTATCGATCCCGTTGACTCGTTAACCGGGAACAGCGTGATGTCCGGCTCGCTCCAAGTGCCCTGGCCTTCATCTACCTCCACTTCCACAACCAACTCTCCCCAGGCATTCACACATGCTTGGCCCTGCCCCTTTCCATCGTCTTCGACACTATCGTCGCCCCAATTCGATGTCGAGTCGGCTTCCTCTTCCGCACCACTGAAGAAATGCTCGCACTGCTATGCCACCTCCACGCCCCTCTGGCGGCGCAATCCCACCAACCGCAAGCGCCTCTGCAACGCGTGCGGGCTCTACCTCCAGCAGCGCGGCGAATTGCGGCCGCCCGCGCTTATTGCGGCGGACCAAGAGGAGTCAGACGATGACGATGACTTCCCGCCTGGTGCGCTGGAGTGCTCTCATTGCCACACGCGGAGGACGAGCTCGTGGCGGCGCGGCGCTGACGGTGAGAGACTGTGCAACGCTTGTGGTGTGTACGCACGGCTGCGTGGGCGGGATCGCCCCCTCGCGCTCATGCGGAAGCGAATCCGGCCACGATGCAGGCATATGGGAAACTAAATGTTGATAATATGTGATATTTATTGTTTTCAGGCATTCGGGAATTATCACCTGTACTAGGGATCCACTGACCACCGTAACTATACATTCAGTCGCCCACAATACATCAATTGTCTACAATTTATATCGCTCAGAATTAACCATATTATCATTATTATCGCCTCTTTTTGCCTTGGTACACGGTTGCGATTTGCCATCTCTAATGTATTGTGTGTGGGGGGGGGGAGGGTTCATCCTCTGGTGTTTCCACATCGCAGTGGCGTAAAATAGGTGCGGTTGTAACCTTGGTACATAACATGGAATCTCGAGGGCTTGCAAGATTCCGCGTGGAGATGGCCTCTACAATTTTCACCGCTTTGTCCTGTTACAGCTGCATTAGAGCGGATTATTAACAAATGAACCCTATTCTCTGACGTCCTACTGTTGTGTATAAGTGCCGGTGCGGTGCCTGATGGCGCCGTGCAGCACTGTGCCTGGAGGACAGCGCCGCGGTTATCATTTTAATTTCTCATCTGGAGACACGCCCCTGGGCACACTCAACAAGTGCTTCATTTATGAGAAACTTTAACTACATCATTCCTGGGCTGATACCTGTCCAGTTGAGGGGCACGCAAGGGGCACGCGCGTATTCGGTGCTCTCGGTGTAAGCCCCTGTTATTTAATGCGCAAATACTACCACATCAGACTTTTGACACATCAGCTTGTGACCTTGTACAAGGTCAAACAAGGCCAAAAAAGGCCCAAAAAGCTCGCAAGCTCGCAAGGTCACAAACCATGTCCCGATTTTGACAAGGTCAAAAATTTTGGCCAATTTTTTTTTTTTTTGGGGGCAGTGCATTGGGCTTTATACCCCATTTTAGTAGTATTTTTTTGACTTTCTCAACTTTTTGACTTTGTGAGACCTTGTGAACTTGTCGACAAGCTCACAAGGCCAAACAAGTCACAAGTTATTTATCAAATGCAAAGCACAGCCACTCCACGGTTTTCCACAGTCGCCGACCTCGCAGGCCCAATTCTCGGGTGTCATTGAATACGGAAGGGGACCATCGAGGTATGCATGTGCCTACCGTTTTGGCTCCACCTTATGACCACTCTTGCCACGTCTGGGGATCGTTCCGAGTGGTTTTGACTTTTGAGGCTAAGTTAATCCGAGAACCACATGGAAAAGTTTTTTCTCACTGGCAGCCATGAAGCCATCGGGGACCCCCTCTCCCCTAACTTCAAGTGCAATTTTTTTTTTCAATCCCGATTCCCCCTTGAAAATTTCCACTGCACCAGTTGTCTTGGCTTGTCCATGTAGATCGCGGGCAAATACATCGCGCGTGGGTCGCGCCATCAAGACAAAGATTGTGTTATGCTACTCCGCCCGATAAGTACTCGAGACTGCAGCAAACATGTCGCAATTCCTCGCGTCCCCACCCACTACCCTCTCGCATGATATGACTAGGGTCAAGAAATTTTATTTCTGCTTTTATCGACCCCTCTGGACTCCTCACGTACCTTGCTCGTTCGTAGGCTGCCGCTGATGCTTTGACCATCATGGAGGATGCTCGACACCGACCGACATGGGGGGGCTGGCCTTTGAAGGCGCCTATCTTGGCCCGCGGTCCACCGCCTTCACTCGTCAATACAGTGTTGGTCGTCAAATCCTGCTTACTGTTGAAGTCGCTTGGGGCTCGTAATTGTTCTAAGCACCCATCGTCATGCACGTGATAGGGGTATTCAAGGAACCAGAGCCATGTGAGTTTCCTATGACTTGGGATTGGGCCTCTTCGAGGCGGGTGCTGAACCTTTAGGGTCAATTGGAAATGATTTCCCAATTGGAAGAGTAAATTCTACGGTCCAAAACAATTGGGTTGTATAGGCGCCAATTGCGTTTAGATATGTGAGCCGACAGCGGATCAACAGAATTCAAATTCAGCTAAAAGATTGTTAAATCGGTACAGATTTGGCGTGATGAAGGGAGCTCTGAGTTTCATGCGTACATAGCATTCAATAACCATAGCACGCAGATAATGCTGTGAGTAGGACTCAAAATGGAAGCCCCCATGTTTCCCTCTGCAAAAGTGACCATATACTCCGCTTATCAAAGTCCGACTTAAGGGTGATGGCAAGTTCGATCGGGACAAGAAGCGATTAAGTTTTGTCCAAAATCACCTACATGCTTTTAAAAAAATCCAAACATATGGTATTTAGGCAACTACATTTACGGACAAAGCCTATATTGCATACACCTGGAACGTGAATTGGTGAATCATCAACAGCAGTAAAAAGGGATAAAAATTAGAAGACTCACACAAATCTGATCTTGGGGGCTAGCTGGAAGAGGGCACGCGGTATGGGCATGGCAAATGTGTAGGAATGCATGGGTAGGCAGCCGCAAGTGAGCAGGTAGGTAGGTGAGCCGGTGGCACTGCGCCTCAACACTGACAGCGGATTAGTAGGTCACTGTGTATTTAATCAGTGGAAATAAATATGTACCTTGAGGGTGGTGCCATTGCGATGTCAAAATCGAATCCTTCGAGTATCCTGGTGTCTGGTTGAGTCAAGAGTCCGACCCGCCCTTCTGGAACAACACTGTAGAACCACGATAAGTGCTCGCTCGGTACGTTTCAGTTCTTCTCGCAGCTCTTGCGAGATATGGTTCTGTATGTGTTCCAACCTAAAAGGACGAAGAATACAGAGTCCTTTGAGGGATCGTACACGCGACAGCATAACATATGCACTCTGAATTGTCAGACAGCTTGCCAGATCGATGCAGCACACATCGAGTGAGCGGCCCTGGGCATTGTGCGAGGTGAAGGCATAGGCAGGAATGAGAGGGAGCTGGGAACGGGTTGCGCTAGAGGTCTTCTCCGAGTTTGGGAGGCGGAAGTGAATTGTGGCGGTAATGGGTTGGTTTAAGTACGACTCGATGAGGATATGGTGTGTCGGGATCGCTGTTTTTGTATGCTCTGAAGTCCACTTCTGCTGATATCGCATAGCAGCGCCCATGGGTCACCTCGTACACCATTGATACAAGTGTTCCGGGGCTGCCGTTGGAGATCCCCAGCTCTGTTGCAAGATTTTCGGTGCAAAATATGGCCATTCCCGGCACGTAAGGGACCTCAGGTATTTGGTGAGCAACAAAGGGCCATAAAAAATGATGAAATCAACTAATACCTTGCCGCCAAGGTCATTGGCTTCCTTGACAGGTATAGACCAGGCAGCTTCGGCTGCTAGGCCAGTAAGCTGCTGGCGCTTCCGCCCACGTCCCCTGGTGTCGCGCGAGTGGTAAACATGGCAGTCTTGGCCTGTCGCAGTAGTGAAGGCTTCAGCCATGTTGCCATTGTGACGATCTCGCACAGCATTTGTATACACAATTAGAGGACGATCCATCTGTTAATGTCGGTGAGATTTTTGGTCGCTTCGCTGCACTCTGCATTCGATAACACGTATTTATCCAGAATCACCTTATCATCTGCAGTGCATGTACCTTTCCGTAACCGTTTGAGGATGCTTATTAATAATGGATCTCCCCTTTGGCGCATTATTTCTTCCAATACTACAATGTGCTCGACTTGATGCCAAAATTGTATCCCCTTCACCTCCTGACGAACCTTTCATGTAGGTGATTCAAATTGTCATTCACATAACATTGAACCAGTTCCCAGGCAAACAATGAATTTCCTCCTGGTGGCGGTAGTTGACAAGGATCACCACAGGTGGGATATAGGTGAATCTTTACAGCCACTCTCTAGTTCACGACCAACTTTATCAGCCAACAGCAGGAATGCACGGGTTTGTTCATCATTCAATGTGTGCTTGATGATCAGTGCAAGACATAGTTGCTGGTATTGATGTAGGGAGTTCCAAGGTAAGTGCGAGTCAGAGTCAGAATCGATATGGTGTTTCTCATATAATTCACGCGCTCTCTGTGCTTCTTCTGCCAATGTTGTGCAAAGAGCATGTGGTATCCTTGAAGATGTTCGATCAAACTGCTTATTCCGTTCTCCTGCCTTCTCCGCAGCTTTCAGGCGACGTTTGATGAGCAAGTCTTTTTCCTTCAAAAGATCTTTCGCAGCAATGGTTGCACAGAATAAAAGCCAGCATTATTCGCCTGCAGAATGATTTGCTGTGCATCTCGGGTCACTCTTATATCTTTTGTCAATGAAATATGGTCGGCATCCAATTTGTCTGGATCAATGGTGGTTTGCATTGCATTTTCCCAAACAGGATCATATTCCTTGTCGCCCTCGTCATCTTCCACAATTCCTGTATCCTTTTCCATTCTTCTTAATTCAGCCAGCCTCTTACTACGTTTTGCTGCAAAGTCAAACTTGGCGTCTCGAGTCTGATACAAGAGCTGCATGTTGAGCACAATTCTTGCATGTTCTGGCGACATGGACAGTTTGAAGTCACTGAGGGCCTCTAACCAAGGCATGTCTGAAGACTTAAGAGGGGATGATTTTGCGTCTGACCATGGCTTGAACAACGTGAGGATGACTACAGCGTACTTTGTTTGGTCATTGTCCGAGTCATTCCGAGGAATACAGTAACCCATTAAGACAGGTATTACAGGTGTGTCCAATTTTTTTAAGCAGTGAGTGGTGTATTGGGGATGCCCTCGCTTGAAATGTAGGTATGTCTTTCGCTGAGTCTTTGACTTGGGCTTCTTCTCTTTGACATAGTTTCTTAGAATATCCCAGACACACATCGAATCAAGTTCAGGCGGCCGGTAGAACATGTCACTAAATAAGTTTGAATATCTCTTCTCTCGGGTATCATCATTGTTGCAGCTCTCAGTTCCTGGTGCTTGGTTGAGGTTTTCTGATGTGAGTAACATCATTCCATCGTCCTCATCCTCCGGGATGATCATGCATTGGGCTTCATCCAAATCTAGTGCTCCACTTTCAGGGTCTTCTCCACACGGCTCAGAACGATCCTCAAGGTCAACAGTGAAAACATTGCGTGCAATATCTCTGAGCATAGAAGACCACCAGTGCTCCTGATATTCATCTGATGTGTAATTGTTCTTCCGACCGAGTAAAAGACTGGCTGTTTGTTGATCCGTCAACTCTCGTTTGCTGACCAAGGTATTTGTCGTTTTAACCATCATTAATTGGGTCATTTCGGAATTGTCAATCTGCCCATCTACATCCTGCAGAGGCTTTTTCTGTAGAGCTTTGATTGAAGCACAGAGAGCGGAAAATACAATCACAGTGTCCAACTGCAACTTGATGGTGTAATTGCCCATATATTCAACCATTGCCATTGCAACAGAGCCAGATGCTGTTTGCTTGAGGTCAGTATTGCATCCAAGACAAAGGGTAGCTGTCGGATTATGGCCATTTAGATGTCCGTTTTCACATCGTATTATAAGATCATCATCATCATCGAAATGTGTTTCTGCAACAAGAGGACGAGGGAGTTCAAACCTGCAATCATTATCGGGATCAATGAGAGAGTGTATTCGACGTGGGATATGCTTGAAGCACGTCGCATTATGTCCATGCACTAGTCCGGTATTCTCGCACAGATCTCGGTGGTGTTGGTCTCTTTTCTGTTCATAGTTGGGGGAGTCAGGATCTAATGGGCGACTGAGAACAGGGAGCTGCTTTGGAGTACCTTCAGTTACAACATATGGGACTGTATTTTTTGGAAAGCTCTGGCAAATGATATCATCATACCATGCAGTAAGTTTCTGCTTGAACTCGGCATCTGAATTCATTTGTTCTTTCATATCTAAAGGTGAAGCAGGGGCACCGTCACTCCAGATCAACAAATGGAGGTGTGGCGAACCACGTATCTGAGCCTCAACAACTGCGTACCACCCTTTGACCTTCCTGAGGATACCAATTTTTGAAGCCTGTTTTGCACCCAGAATTATAACAAGGAACTTTGTTATCATTAGGTGGAAGAATTCAGCGCCAGCTACCGGATTTTCAGCCAATGTCTTTGCCCGAATACTCGGTTCCTTCTGTGCACCATCCAGTGCATCGAAAATCTTGTCCAGATCAATGTCTCGTCCAGCTAAGACTTGTGCAATTGGATTATGAGAATCTGCAGGGTTAACTGTGGTGAAGAAATGGGGTAAGCCATCACATATAATTTTACTGTGCATTTGCTGCTTCATGCTGTTGACGTCCCCCACTGACCCAGGGATATGATCGGAGACATAACTGATGTACCTCATTACCTTGGCTGCTGCCTTCTCCCCTTCACTTTCAGGCTTTGCAAACAGATTTTTTTCAAGCTTAGCTTGGTAGGTATCCATACATTGGGCCTCAATTTTTTGCATTAAATCTTGTACCACTGGAAACCATGATCGATTCGTTGCAAGGCAAGATTTGAACGATGACTGCCATCGCTGGATGATGTTGCTCATGATAAAAATGAAGGATTTATGAACCTGAAACCGTGGATCCCTCATACCCAACAAATGTTGTACATGCGGTGCGGTATCAACCTGATGAAATGGAATCTCCAGTGAAATTCTGACATTGTTGTTGTCTACCATTCCGACTCCGGATGGAAAGAGAGTGGGCCATAGCCAACCAAAAATCCGAGGATTTTTTGAAGTTGATAACGGTGTATTCCCAGATGGAAACTTCACAAATCCAGTGGCTTTTCTTCAACTTTCGAAGGGCATCAAGTTTCCTCTGCTGGTAAGTTGATGCAAGACTATCAACATCTACAAGTGTTGAAGATGTGAGTTCAAAAGTATCTGTTCTCTCAAATAACTCGGCATTTTCTTGATCTGAATACGAAGTATATGAAGACCCTTGATTATTCGCAGAGTTTGTACGGAGAAAATCTGTAACGGCAAGTGGGCAATCATGCACTGGGTATTACTCTGAATTATCAAGTACAACATTTCTATCAAGGTCTGCATAAAGTGGGTTATTCTCAATCAGCCAAAATAGAGCAGTTCGAATCTTCTCGCGATGCACGAGCAGCGGCGACCTTTTCAGCATATCATGAGTGACCTCAGTGTCAGGTGATCCCACAAGGATCACACAGATTTCATCCCTCAACCTAAATAATGGAATTGGCATCGCAGATATGAAATATGTTGTGTCCTGAGGTAATATACAAACATTTCCCCGAGCAGCAAGCCGACCTGAGGGTCCTAGTGTGAGCTTGTACATACATCTCGTTGCTTGGGCTCTTGCGATACATTGTTCTTCCAAAAATGTGAGATCCATCAGCTCTTCTGGAACTTTTCCTATCCAAAGGCCATTTGCATAACTGTGCAAAGGAATTGAATGAAAATATTTTTTGCTGACAGCAGAATTGCAGAGATAGCACAGTACATATGAACCATTGGCCAGGGAGGAATCGTTGAATGATTCAATTCTAGGCTGACGAGATATTACCCGAAGTTCTGCAACCGCTCTATTAAGCAATGAGATATCAAGCTCATTTACAGCTCTCATTTTGGTATGACTTGCCTCCTCAAATTTACCGCAGAACGAACACTCATACCGCTTCAACGATGCATTATCAGTACCTTGGCAAAACTCGCGAACAATCTGATCCTTCTCATCCTGATGAAGTATGATGGGGAAAGGAGTCCCAGATGTCTCAACGGATGAACGAGGGCGCTTGCGAACATTGCCGTCCAGGGCTGTCGACTTTCTTTTCTGAGGGTTGGATCGAAGGCCAAGGTTTAATTTGCACTGTTGGAGCTCACTGGGTGAAAGAATATTTGGACTCAGACCGGTAAGCATAGCTTCAGACTTCAGAACCAAACAAGCTTCTGTACACTGATAGTGGGTAAAGCTTCTACACTTTTCGGCTTTCCACCTGACTGTCTTGCAGACATTTGCACATGACGAGCAGTCATCTTCCTCAATATGGCCCGAGGAACTCGCTGATCGTAAACGAGAAAATGCACAATACTATTTTTTTCATTCACAGTAAGGGAGACAAATGGGTCATCATGGGAGGATGCAGAATCAACAGGTATTATATCATCATCAGAGTTTAGAACACCCCGCGTACGAGGTGCGACACCTTGCGTACGAGATGTTTGGACACCCCATGTACAGGGTGTCTGGGCTGCGAGCGCACAAGCAGCTACAACATCGATACCTCGCATACGGGGCATCGATGAGGGGGTAGATACCACACCAGGTCCACCCAAGGACACTGATGGGGAGGATGAGGAAGCATCCACACTGGTGCTCCCTCGGAACATGGGCGCAACAGTGTGCATGGCTGGGAGTAATTCATTTAGTCCAGGATACTGCCAGAAAGAGTTTACAATGCACCAGTGGATGATGGTGGTCCAGATTCCGTGGTGCCCATGGTCAGAATGGGAGGGCATCGAACAGCAAGTGAGATACCAGAACCCAGAAGCACTACAAGGTCAGGTGCAGAGGACCAAACAAAGTTGAGCCAGTCCAAGCCAAGCACAAGGTCAGAAACCAGGGAAGTTGTCACAGGAACATTGTTTAAGACCATCGACATGGCGCCGACATCGCACCGAAGCATCAGGAGTCCAGAGATTCGAGACTTGTGTGTACAGAGCCCAGAATTAATCACCCATTCTAGAGACGGGCTCACGCAGGAGGATTCAAGCCAATAACATGTTGAAAAACATATCCTTGCAATTTGATTTATTTCTACGTCTTGCCCCACTTTTCTTTCGATTTTATCTTCGTGATGACCAACGTTGCATGACTAAATTTTGTTTGTACATGTAGCAAAAGAGCCCGAAATCGAAGTTCCCCTGGGTAGCCAAACCTAAAGGTTCAGCAATGACTGGGCGATGTACTTCTCCCACCACGTTCATCTCCGTGGCGAGTAATTTTTCTCCGATATCAAGGTCTAAAGTAGATTCCCTTGCTTTCAAAGACAATAAGTATCCCGAAGCTAGGGATGGTCACGGGTACGGGTCAACCCGGCGGGTTTCCGGGTCGGGTCGGCCCGGGTATGGGTACGGGTTCCAAATTTAGTAGACCTGAAACCCTTCGGGTACACCGCGGGTCTGTGAAAATCGAATTTATTATGGAATTCAACTCATTGCAAGGCAGTTAGACATGGCTAACAGCTATCAAAGGTACTCCCAAGCTTTTGTTAAGCACCAGATGCATCTAAAATCTCAATCAGTGAACATATTTCATGTTTTGAAGGTGTTAAACCTTCCCGGCAAGCTTCGGCAGCCATGATCCGATCAATTCGGACAACCCGTGGACAACCCGTAGACCCGCGGGTTTGGGTCCGGGTTTTCCGGGTCCGGGTCTGGGTCGACTGTTTCATACCCGAACCCGTACCCGTGACCATCCCTACCTGAAGCTCTCTCACTGTTTATCCGTCAAACTTTGTCGTAACCGATTGCATAGAACGTTACAAATCTGCACTGCCCCGGGAAATATTTAACTGCTGCATAAGCTCTCGCACTCGCTTATTACTATCAATGACCGGGTACTGGGCCACCTAAGGATTTATCGCTGGTTCTCGAGAGCCATAGTGTCCATATACCATACTGTTTGGTGGAATGAAGGCAGGTATCCTGTGAATGGTTCGAGACCATTTCCGCGAATTTACATTGGGTGTTGATTGACTGGTGAATTTCTTTCCGCCAGTACCCCCAACAGATGCAAATACTAGCTAGTGGGCCACCCCATCAAATTGAGTTCCGCAGGCTCAAACTGGCAGTCTCGTTGTTCAGGAATGATACAGGGAAGTACTAGGGAGGATTCTTTGTAGTTACGGTATACATAGAAGCAATGAGATGGCAAAAAAAGAATGCCTGAGACAGCGGCGGAACCGGCAGAATGGCAGATTCTGGACTACCCAGGTGCCTCGTCGGGACCGGCAGAATGGCAGATTCCGGACTACCCAGGCTCGTCGGGACCAGCAGCTGTGGCGGCCCAAAATCAGAGATATGTCATTTTATATGAAGCATTCCGACATACCAGGACCCCCACCCTCATTTCAAGATGTCTCTAGCTCCCAAAGAAAATTCAAATGTCTCGGGCACCGAATTTGGGTGGTTTTGGATAAAGGACGGCAGTGAGGAGGGAATTGAGGGAAGAAAAAGTTGGAGGACACACCAAGCTGGAGTATGCCCAATTGAAAAAGCCTTTGCCAAATCCCAGACTCGTAGCGTAGATGGGTCGCACGCTGTGGACGTAGCCAGCGCGAGCCACTCAGGATTGAAGCCGAGGTGTATCTGCGCCATAGCAAGAGTGTGTGGTGCGAATGGGCGGCATATGTGATCATGGATTGAAGCCCTGCATCGTGCGAGTAGAAAGAGCCCAGAAAGCCATCGAAAGATGGAGAACTGGCAGAGAAAGAGCGAGGGCAGTTGTGCAGGAGAAGAGAACACCAAGAAAACGATGGTCGGAGCCCCTCAGCTGAGGGTGCACGTGCCATAACTTTTGACCCGAACATCACTTTCGGTCCAAAAACGGTATGAACCATCATTAGAGGTCCCATTCCATCCGCAAATCCCAAACTCAAACATTTCAGGAGGTCCTGCCTCACAAGGGACCAAGTGGCCCACTACCCAGTCGCCAATAGTAATGATTAATGATCAAACTTCTTTTCACTAACCAATCATATAAAAAGTTGCAGAATCCGCATCTGCATCCAACCTCATCTCTCGTTCATCTAACCTCTTTCTGTGGTCATGGTGTTCAAACTATACGCATCGGCTCATGGTGTTCAAACTATATGTGTCGGCTCGTGCTGCTGTGGGCATTGCAATGGTACTAGCCGAGAAGCAAGTTCCGTTTGAACTCGTCGTCGTCGACGTAGCCGCCAAGGCCCACAAAACCCCAGAATATCTCGCAATGCACCCTTTTGGGCAGGTGCCTGTCGCTGTATGGTGTTTGACTACTGCTGCTGCTACCTGCCCATTGTCCCGTTTCAGGACGATGATGGCTTCATTTTATATGAAAGCCGTGCGATCTGCCGCTATGTCGCCGAGAAATATACCGATCGGGGACCTGCGCTCATCCCTACGGAGTTGAAAGCAAGAGCGTTGTTCGAGCAAGCAGCATCTATCGAGTATTGCAATTTCTTTCCAGCTGTTTCGAAGGTTCTCATCGAGACGATTGTCAAAAAGCGACTATCGCAGTCTGATTCCGCCCTTCACATTCCACTGACATTTATTTGTATTCATTATTTACAGGTGAGAGGGCCTCGACGTGGATCAAGCGGCACTGGACAAACACATAGCCGATTTATCTGCCAAACTAGATGCTTATGAGGTCATTCTGGGAAAACAAAAATACCTAGCAGGAAATGTCCGTACCTTCATGCTCAAGTTGCTCTTTTTTTCTCATCTTTGATCCCACTAGGAATTCACTCTCGCCGACCTGATGCATCTAACGCACGGACCACTACTGGTGGAAGCGGGCTGTGATCTGCTAACTTCCAAAGGACCAAACATCGCACGGTGTGTGCCTTCTTCAATTCTGTTTTTCAGTGCTCAACTCTTACGATTCCAGTGGTGGAATGATATAAATTCCAGGCCGGGCTGGATTAAATTGAAAGAGGAAGGAGTCAAGAGTACCAACTAATTAGATTATCGACGGTTTATCATGAGGTCCACGATACTAGGCAAGCAGTGTGTTATTTCATGAACTAAAGTGACAGTTTCTCCCGAGGTCTTGAGACCGGATGAATGACGAACGGAGAATGGACTCTTGCCGGAATCATGGGTGAAAAAAACTTCTCGTCCCAACTCGAATTACCTCAAGTCCAGGAGTTTTCTAAGCTGTTACAAAAAAAGCTCCAAGATGTGTGCTCTGTGAGCTGGCCAAACTCCTGGCCGAATACGTCTTCGACAACCGGTTTGCTCGATATCAGCACTCAGCGCTCAGCCCTGCACCACATCAACATGACTAGGCAGAGGCTTTCGGCTGTATCGGAACGATCTAGAACACTCTGTATCGTGCTATCTTTCTTGCACTCTCATGGTTCTCAAACTGTACAGACCTGCGCGCTGTCAGTGGCACAGGAGTCGTCGCCATGGTCTTGGTTGAAAAACAGGTCCCTTTCGAGCTAGTTCTTGTTGACCTTGCCAACCGCGAGCACAATGCTCCCGAGTACCTGGAGAAGCATCCATTTGGTCAGGTTCCCCTCATAGTAAGATCCTGTCGCCATCGGTGTCCTTCTGCTTCTAAATATACAGTCCAGGACGATGATGGGTTCATCCTATATGAGACTCACGTGATCTGCCGCTATATTGCGGAAAACTACGCCGATCAGGGTACTCCACTCATTCCAACCGAGTTCAAGGCAAAAGCACTCTTCGAGCAAGCGGCTTTGATTGAGTATTCCAATTTCAATCCCTACACTTTCGCTATGTTCTTCGAGGGGCTCAGCAAGCCGTAAGGACTTGCGATAACACCTTCCCATCAATATCTGTCGAGAATTCTTATTCAGTCATCGGGGCCTTCAAAAAGACAAGGCTGCCTTCGACAAGGCCGTGTCGGATCTGTCCGCCAAACTAGATGCTTACGAGGTTATTCTGGGGAAACAAAAGTACATGGCAGGCGATGTAAGTTGAGCCAATCTCTGAGTCGTCGACTTCATTAATCCTGACTTTCACAGGAACTGACTCTTGCAGATCTCGCCCACTTGGCATTCGGAGGATTGTTGGAACCCGCAGGGTGCGATCTCATGACTAACAAAGGTCCCAATATCGCCCAGTATGTACAATTGTACTCTCAGCCTCTTGTTTTAAATTTCGCTGGTATGAAGGAGGTGGAAGGATATTACCTCAAGGCCGTCTTTGGTCAATTTGCAGAAAGACTGCATCAAGAGCACCGCTCCTTAGATGTTTGACCCCTCACCAATTCCCCCTCGTCCCAACAATTCTGAAGGAAAGTTCTATGAGTTGTTGAATTGCAAGGCGGGATGTTTCTCATTATTTAGAATGTTCATGGTTAGGATACCAATTTTACAAGCTGGAACCATACCTGCATAGAGTCAAGTATTGCTAGGTGCTGCATGAATGAGCATCCCGATCCCGCTGCCATCCCATCAGCGTGCGCAGTGTTGTAGATAAGGGTCTTAATAAGGGGGCCCGCTGAAATTAAGCCCTTAGCTCTTATTAAGGCTTAATAAGGGCACTCATTTTAAGGGTCAAATTAAGGGTTATTTCCTAAAACAGAATGCGACGCCGCTGCATGAAAATCATGCAGCAAGAGGTGTACATGCATAAGTTAACCCTCCTGAGCACCTGCATCGGGCTCCTCGTCGCTATGCTCAGCCGCGAGAAGCTCCATATACAAGCTTTCTTCGGAAACAACGTGGTCACGACGAGTAAGCGTGATGGGGTTCAAGACAACACCAGCGAAGAGGGACACCAGGGTGGTGGGGAGCCATGAGCGCGGACTCATCAGTAAAACTACATGTTTGTCTTTGGCGTCTTTGATGTCTTGGGCAAGACACCAAAGACGCCAAAGACATGTTTTTCTCAAAGATGCGTGTCTTTCGCTAGACAGGTTCATTTGTCTTGGACAAGACTTGACGTCTTAGACAAGACACCAAAGATGCAATTCGGCTTTCCCAAGACATGCGCTAAGACGCGTCAAGACTCTTATAAAATAGATAAAAGATCATATATTAGACACTGTATGTACCACATAAACTACACAACTAGGCTGAATCAACACCTTCGTCACCAGTAACAGACCCCAGGGCTTCCAAGCATGGCCCACAACGCGCCACAGAGGAGTGCGGGCAGGCGGGATGCGCGCTGATGCCGTGGGCACACCGTATGGAATTGGCCTGGATGCGTACATGCGGGGAGTCATGTCGTACACGGTGTGGGCAAGTCGAGACGCATGCCCAATCGGGAGGCAGGAGGCGGTATGCGTGTGTTGGTGTTTGTGTGACACGGGGCAGAAGACACCGGGGGACCTGCATGGGGTGTGAGAAATGCGTGTCAAGAAGGGCGGACGCAACAGGGGAGCAGAGGGAAGGGACGTAGCGGGTGTGGATGCGGGTATGGGGCATCAGGGTGCAGAGGCGGGCGCAAGGGGTCTTCAATTAATCTATCAGGAAGTAAGTAATGAGTAAGCTCGGCAAGGAAGCTTACTCTGCATAATTTGGGTTGACTGTAACACGGCGAGTGAAAAAAATGGGGGGAAAGCCAGATACGGCAAAACGGCAAACATTGCCCCAGAAATGAGGCCACAGATGGCACGGGAGAGCGACACAGTGCAGAAAATGGAAAGGGAAGTGCTGCCACAAGTGGCGGGAAAGCGATGCAGCGCCATGAGTCAGAGCAAGCCTGGTTCTAGAGGGAGGAGCCGTGCAGCCAAGAAGACCGCTGGCACAGTATATGAGCTGCATGAGAGACACCAGAGGGATTGCGAGGGGAGTTGTTGGGGACTTGGGAGGGAAGGTGACACTGACAGTCTTGAGGAGAGGGGCGGACAGAGAGCGCAACGCAGGGCAACGCCAGCGACGAACCATTTGGTTACCATCAAATCACGCCATCCCGTATATACCCGATCGGATCAGGCAGAGTTTGAACGACTTGAGTCTTTCTTGTCAGCTTGAGCCGAGAGTATGTTTAGTTCCCATTCTGCTCTTCATCCACTCCTCCGGCAATGGGCATCTAGTATCCAATTATCACAAGATGGATCATGTCCTTTCCCATTGAAATTCAAGCATGGTTTCTGGGTCCCTAGCTAGTATGTACCCTCTACCGTGGCCTGAGTCAAAATACTACTTCACACACCTACAAATTCAGTAGAAAAGGTATAGAAAGCATGCTGAATCCCAATGAAACACTGAAATGTGAGTTCTAAACTTGAAATTTAATTTATGGGAAAGACACTGGCCTAAGATATAAGATGTTGCCTCTAAGACAAAGATGCTCTAAGATGTGGTGTCCAAGACGAAAGATGTTGCCCCAAAGACAAAGATGCCCAAAGATGTGTCACAAAGACCAAAGATGCCAAAGACCAATGTCTGGTTTTACTGATGGAGTGCACCTGCTCCGTTGCGAGGAGGGATTGGAACACTTGCGGGTAGGTCTTTGTCTTTGTCGTCAGCACTACAGCCGATTTTCTCGGTAAGGCTTAATAAGGGCTTACCGTCTGTTCACCCCGATGTTAAGGGCTTAGCTTATCATATGATAAGCCCTTAACAACTTATCTACAACACTGACACTGCCGGCAAGTGCCATGACCGTGTGTTCATGGCATTTGATTGGCAGAGCACCGACACTTGCCATGGCATTGGCCAGGCATTGCACAAATCCCTTTGTTCCATTGTCAGCATGGGAAAGTCCAATGTTCAAGTTCGAACACAATGAGAAGTTCTCCCCTTGGCTCACTCATTACTTGCTGGCCGTTGTCTCACTCCGAGCTGGATCAGGGAAACTTGGAGAGCCTGAGGCAGAACTTACTGGTACATCTTGTGGCCTTTATCTGCACCAACCCCTGCAGTGCAATGAATTTGTTTTGCGTGCGGCTTGAAACCTGGTGCCCATGCAAAATTGGCTGCATGGTGAGAAGTCTTCGGGAAAGCAACAAACGAGGAAAGCTTTTGTAGAACTAACTTATGGGAAGAACAATATATTTTCTGGACTCAGGAGTGGTCGAGAAAATCAGAAAGCCTCAAGGTTACAAGGTGGAAGTGATCGCCGAATGATCGCCGATCGCAAGCCGCGAAAGGCAGACCAACTTCCCACGCTGACAAAGGAACAAAGGGATTTGTGCAATGTCTGGCCAACGCCATGGCAAGTGTTGGTGCTCTGCCAATCAAATGCCATGAACCCATGGTCATCGCACTTGCCGGCAGTGTGAGCGTGCGCCCGACGCATCCAGCATTCCTGTGTTTCCGCTAACTGTCACGTCCTCCCGCTCCATCGATCCTGCCCTGGGAGCAGTGGTCGAAAATGCTGATCACCGTCTTCGACACCGCCTTCTCCGTGATACAAATACCTGTTTTTGGACCTGATCCACACACGGCCGAAGTGGGCCCTAAAGCGGCAGGCAGAAGCAGTGTATAAGGGTCATGGCAATATTCCCCTTACATGGACATTATACACACCTTACGACTCCGTTTTACGCACTTACGATTATGGTAGCGGACATCACTTCGTGACAAGTCTGAGTCCCAAGTTGGTAATCACCACTGTCACCCCAGTTTTCACTCAAAAGTCAAGTGAACTGTATAAATGGCAGCAGAAGAGGCCCCTCTAACGATCTACTGGAGCAAACTTTGAAAATATCATTTCATGTTTTTCTCACCTGGATTTCGCGCTTTTCGTTTCGGGCCGGGCCTCCGGTGGCTGTGTGATCCGATCAATTATCACCCCCCATTAGCCCACCATCTCATTAACGGCCTTAAAAAAGACATGAACATTTCTCCTAGGTGGATTTAGATGTTAAACAGTGCACAAAATCAAGATATTTGGCCACAAACTTTTGGTTTTTCAGGTTGAGATTTCGCGCTTTTGATTACATAAGCCGGGGTACCTCCGTTTTTTTCTGGAACGAAAATTTCACCATAAAACTACCCTATGTTCATGCTAAATCTCGAGTCTAAAAGTCCCCAAGTCAAAACTGCGGGTTGACATGAAGTCATGTCTGCCAGCACATGCTTAGACGCTCTAGTGCTTATTAAGCGCCCCTTGACGTCTGTTGACCCTAACCCTAACAATCATGAAGTGACGTCCGTATCCTTTGAAAGGATACGGACGTCACTGATTCCTTTCTGCAGACACTATACATTGTATCTCCTTGCATATACCGCGGAAAGCTTGGAGTGCGACCAGACTGGGTCACGGTCGGCACTCAGACCTCGGGAATCCATCCTTCCGCTCTATCTTCGCTGGACGGCTTAACGTAACCTCGAGGCGCCCGCAGACGTGGCACCTTCAAGCCACAACTCAACATCTGCCAACGACTGGTGTCTCAAAAATCGTTAGCTGCTGTACCTGGACGAAAACACCAGGTGATCCCGGCTGGAAACACAATTGCCGAAATGTACAGACGCACCCGACATTTTGTCATCGCCTTCACAGTGCTGGTATCGTGCTTCGATATTTACTGCCTCATGTGTGAAGCTTATATATTTTCAGGTTGTTTTCGCAGTTCTATATCGTGCATACGCACCGCCAAATCTTAACGAGGATCTGGAGGATACTGCCTCACGTCCACATGGGAATTCGAATTTTCGTAGTGTCCAAGATTCATTCACCGGGAAACCTGCACGCGTGAATGCCACTTTTATCATGCTGGCACGCAACTCTGATCTGGAAGGTGCCCTTCTGAGCGTACGCCAGTTGGAAGATCGCTTCAACACTAGACATCATTACCCGTATGTTTTCCTGAACGAGCAGGAGTTTACCGAGGATTTCAAGCGGTCCGTCGGATATAGTTATCTTTCCTCCTGCACATCACTCAACTCTCGGGCATGCTAGGCGAATACGCGTGCTTACACCATCAATTGTTGAATTCGGAGTCATTCCGGAGGAGCACTGGTATCAGCCCGACTTTATTGACGAAGAGAAGGCAAGAGAAGCAAGGGAGAGAATGGTGACGATGAACGTGAAATATGGAGGCGAGTGAATGTATCTTCCATCCAATCCGTGTATTATTAAACCGTGGAAAATTCAGGAAGTGTCGCGTTAGTCGATGCGAGCTGCCTGCTAATGATGCGTACTGATGCATACATTACACAGATATAGAAACATGTGTCGTTTCAACTCTGGATTTTTCTATAAGCATCCACTCGTTATGAAATACAAACTATACTGGCGCGTTGAGTATGTTCTCCATCTGTATTCTCGGATGTTTGCCTCACCACATAAATTCTTACAGGCCAAATATCAAATTTCATTGCGACATAAACCACGATCCATTCCGCTACATGGAGCAGAACAATAAAACCTACGGTAGTTGTGGATAGATAACACGTGACACAGCTACGATTCATAATTGATCCATAGGATTCACGCTTTCAGTACACGAAATTCCTGCCACCATTCCGTCACTATGGAAGCGTGTCAGAGGTGTCTAAATTTGTTTCTTCCCCCCAGTGCGCTTCTTACTCATCCCAGAATTCATGGATCTCAATCCCGCATACATCCGTGAGGACAACGCTCTCAGGTTCATATCAAATGATAGGGGTCGCACATACAATCGATGTCACTGTTCGTTATTCCATCGCCGTCCTCCGTCTTAGCCTTGAGATTTTTTTCCCCCTCTCTTCGAGTCTGGAGTAATTTCGAGATCGCCTCCCTGGATTTCTGGCGAAGTGAGCCATATCAGAAATTCTTCGACTACTTGGACGCGACGGGTGGTTTCTATTACGAGGTTAATTTTTACTTTGCTCCCGGTCCGTAATTTTTTAGAACGCGCGCTGACCAACCGACAGAGATGGGACGATGCACCTGTCCACAGTATCGCCGCCGCGCTCTTTTTGTCGAAGTCCCAGATCCATCTCTTCGAGGAGATAGGATATCAGCACGACGACTGGAGTCACTGCCCCATTCCAAACGATGTCTGGGAGTCTGGGCGCTGCTTATGTTCAAATGAAAACCCCTTTGGTGAGCTCTTCCTGGAAGGTTTGCCCGGTATTTTTAATTGATCTCGCGGCGGTAGATTACACACCTGATTCGTGTAGGCGCAAATGGGAAGCGCTCTAGGGCGGTTAATACATATAGCCTCCATTAACAATGTAAATCAGTCTATGTAGCCCTGATCCAAATTAGCCATTAACGGGCGCCATATTTGTTTTCACCTCTAGCAGTTGCGCGTCACGTCGGGGGCGGAGATGGTGGTAAGAAGAAGAGAGGACGATTTTCGTGCGTTGGCACGCGCTACAGTGATCCGAGCTTACATCAAGTACGGCACATAGCCAAAATGGGAATGTGTCGCATTTGCGCAATGTGTCACAAATCATCTTTATGTGCCGCATATCAAATCTATGTGGGAACTCCATCTTGTATATCGTCGCCCCCGCCTGCCGGCGCTCGCGTCCCCTGCGCTCATGTATCCCGGCGCCGTATTGCCCGATTCTAGACTAGCTGCACTACCGCTCGTAGCGCATCCCTCTGATGCAGCCCTCTCTCCTGGCTCTTCCCGCTCGCTACAGGCCACAGCACTCGACTTACCGCGCTGCCTGGCACAACTTGGCCGCTACAATCAGCTACGTGCTACAACGCCCGACGTCAATGCAGCTGATGCAAGGCCAACCAAAAAAGGGACCAAGTGAGTCCATGAAACCCATCCAGAAAGGTCACTCAGCGAGTTTCAAGGTCACATAAACGTTAGACCTTCGGGCTTTGAGAATTCAACTTCTCTGAAACTGTGGGAGGTGTTTTGGGAATTCAACTTCATGGTGATGCACGTACAGGAATTCAACTTCCTTATTGCAACTTCACGTGATGGCCACGGGAATTCAACTTCCATTTTCATCGTAGTTTATCATCCCAACGTCGAAAATGACTTGGCGCAGGGCTCAGTTTAACACAATCGAAATATAATTTATCTACAAGCACAAAATTGTCACAGGCTTAACACTCTGGTTGTCAATTTACACCTTCCTGTTGGAACTACGAGTCCGTGTTCACACGCAGCTCAACAACCCCACCTCCCACTTCCCTTCCACTTCAATTCCAAGCCTGTCCTTCTGCGAACATTCCATTATTTTCCACGACGATTCCACCGCACTCGCATGGACTTCCTGTTTAGTTGTTCCTCCGAGTAATGTATAAATACATTGTAATATTCAATCCATTCCCATGCGCGTCTGCGAGGGTCTCCTGCTATAGAACTTCCCGGGTAACCACGAGACGGTTCAGCTATTCTAACACTTCCTATAACCCAATCAGTCATGAGAAATCTCACTGAACACGGAATGTGGGAACGAGGTCTGCGCGCATCAAAATGATGCGGGTCGGACATCAATGGACATACTGTCAGACACCTTGATCCGTTGCTTGATCTGCCAAGATTATCGAGTCGCACTGGAGTCGCATCAAGCAGACGGAGTCCCGCTGTGGACAGTCCTGGGTGGGACTCGCTTACCTGGAGTGGGACTCGCTGAGTCCCACTCCCACTCTTCTCGTATATACTCTCTGACTGGTGCTGTCGATCGAGAAAGGATAGCTGTGCAGCCACAGGAAAGTGTCGACACCACAAGATGTCAAATCAACGAAGACAGAATAGAACAAGATATGCCGCCGCTTCGCTCCGGCAACTCGGATGATAATGAAATATATATTATTGAAGTTGTGAGTACATGCAAAGCTGCAAGTAAGAATGATGACACAGGCCAGAGTGTACGATAGAAAGAAGAGAAGTAGATGGATGGATTGCCCAATTTATCTTTGTGACATACTTGGGTCCCGGCAGTTGAACTAAACCGCGGCATTGCAAGTGGAGTATACTGTGAGATGGTGAACAGAAGATTGAGTTGTTGAAGATAAGAAGATTTCACCGAAAGGAGGCCGAAATCGAATAGAAGTAATCGGACTAGGTTCAGATCACCACACCTCCGATTCTGTCGTATTAGCGAGATCAACGCAAGGAATGTGCCAGAGATCAGATTGTGCAAACAAAAATGAAGGAATTGATTGTGTGGTCTTGAAGCTGAGCCCGATGCAAGAATTCAGAACCATGTCCAATTTGCAGCAGAGCGCAGTCGAAATTTTGATCCTCCGTGAACTATTGAATGCAGCAGGGAAGCGGCAAAGCAAATACAGTGGATGTCAACAGATCAGGACGCGCCCCAAGCCATAGTACACCAATACAAAGGGTGCCAGGAGATGAACAACCACGAAGACAGGAGAGTGAACTCAGTGAAGAAATGATGGAAGGCATGAGACAGATAGATGGTTTGAAGTACAAAGATAAATTGATACCCAGTACGATCCTTGGCAGGAAACCTGATTAATTCGACCGCAACGAAAGAGGTTCCCAGACTTGAACACAGCAGGGGCACAGACACCGATTTATTGCAACCTGAGTTAACCCACAGACCATATAAAAAAATCCTTGGCTGAGGAAACCATAAAGATTGGGCAGCACCAGAAGAGAGCCGAAATTAGGAGCACTTCAGCAGGGAAGTTGTGATTTGACCATGGAATGTGAGTCCGAAAGATAGCCATTGGTAAACAGAGGTGTTACAGATTGGGCCGTCACTGTTCACAGAGAAGAAGAATGATACAGGGCAGTGAACTGAAGACACGAACAGTGGGCAGAGGATTCGCAGTCGAACAAAAATAAGCACCCACTTTATATGTCCTCAACCGGCAGGATTATGTGGCTCACCGGCCAAGTGATAAGGATCAAATGAACCTGTGCCATAGCCAGCAGTCACTGCATCTTATCAAGAAAGACTGTGCGCAGGTCAGGTGGCCGTTCACAAATGAAAAGGCCGTGTTGAACAGCAAAGAAAGTCGAGGACATAAGGGGTTACTCCAAGAGCAAGAGCAAAGGAAACCCAAATGGAGAAGGGATACATGGGGAAAGTAGCACAACAGAATGGAGACTCAGGTAGGGCTGTGTTGGAAATTCAAATGTTAATAACATGGCAATAAATAGCATGCTATATAGCTGTTATTAGCATTTCTAGCTGGGGACCCTCCAAAATGGCCTGCTATTTATTGCTATAAATGTCACCGTGAAGTGCTTGCAAAAGCCCTGTTTGACGGTGGATAGTGCCACCTAGTGTTGTATTTCACCAGGAAAGAAGGACGTAAGGCGTGGTAGAGGTTGTAGAGACTCTACAGGGTAACCTCTACAATAGAACATGAGGACTGGGACTGATTTTAGCTCTGCTAGCATATTTAGCATGCTATTTATTGATTTATGGCCTCAAATAGCTGTTATTAGCCGAATGCTATATACCTGTTATTAACATCTGTTAGCTATGGAACTCGGGGGCTTGGTATTTCTAGCATAGCATAGCATCTGCTACAAACTTTCTAGCACAGCACTAGGAGACTGCGCAAGCAGGCGGCAGGAGAGAGCCAAGAGCAGCCAAGCTATATGGAGAAAGGAACCAACAGGTACAAATTGATGAGCACTGCCGAACGTAAGGCTCCAATGGTTTCCGTTTATAAACGTTTTTAAACGGTAAAACCCGTTTTTATTTCCGTTTAGTTTACGGACCCTGGTAAACGGTAAACAAATGGTAAACAAACAGTTCAAACGATTGTGAAAATCCACCGACCTGATAGAGGCCCAATGGCGGGGTTCTGGACCTAAATATTGCTCAGAGTGCACCATACTATGTGAGTAATAGCAGAATAATGAGATACTAACTGTATGGTGTGCCATGGACAGGACTGGGTTGGGATCGGGGCGGAGGTTTCCGAAATTAGTAATTATACACGTGATTGATGGCGCGCGGACATCTCCGCCCGCCACGCGCCTTGCATCCCGCCCTCATCCCGCCCCCGCCATTGGCACCCCACCTCTTGTCCAGGTTAGTGACGTACAATTGAGGTGTGGAAGTGATGCTTGTGAGTCCATTTCGGACCATGATTCCCGGTCAGACAGCCCTCGGATATCTTTTCCAGATTGCCCTGCCAAAATACCGTTTATAAACTGTTTTAAACGGTTTATAAACGTTTTCCAACCGTTTCCGTTTAGTTTGCGGGTTTCCGTAAACGAAAATTAAATGGTTGGAGCCTTAGACGAACGAACAAAATCTTAAAGAACGGTTAATACACAGACAGCAGAATCCCACCACGACGTCATCTCGAAATTGAGGTAAGGAGCGCACCCTGCACAGTCACCCAGGCGACAAACATCAAGCAAACCGGACTAAATCGGACTGAGAACAAACGCGAGCTTTATGGAGTAACGGACACTGCACAGCGCCACCAAGAAGCGCGGAGCGGCGACAAGCAGAAAGTGACAGCGCCACCAAGGACTGCGGAGCCGCGGACACGAGAGTTTAAGGGAAACGCCCGCCACGCAGGCCGACGAGTTTTAAATCGGGCCCTTATCAGCCACAGCGTCTGATCTCCTATCACACAATCTTCAAAACTCGTTGATAGGGCACCCCTCACCCCACTACATCTTCATTTCATTACGATAGTGGGAATAAATAGAGAACAATGCTTTGAAAGCTGTCGGATGGACCGCCTCAATCGGAGTCAATCCTATAAAGAGGGGACGTTGTGGGATTGGCGATGATGGTTACTCCTTTCCATTCGTAGTTGCATGCCCATGTTTTATCGCTCAACCCGAAGAGGCACAGATCCCTGTTCTCTGGCTGATGCACCCGTCGTCCTGGATCGCGTCATCTTGGACCCAGATTTGACTTGGGCATTCGATCCGGATGTACTGGGATTCGTTGTTCGCTTATCCAGTAGGTGTACTTAGTTGCTCAGTCAGCACATCTCAAGTCATTGTCAGCTTATGTTATGAATATCTGTGCAGGTATGCCGTGATATTCACCCCACTTCCCGCAACCGACGGATACAGCTATCCTCCTTAGATGGGGAAGCCAGAAGGACGCGGAGGCCGCCATCCAAGGAACGCTGATCCAGATTAGTTCAATTGTCTTGTGCACGCTCATGAGTCTTGGCCGCGGGCAACTCACGTTTTTCGACGGGCAGTTTACCTTGACGGTTGCCCGCTCCCCCATTGCATGGTACCTTCTTTGGATCAGCCTCCGCCAGATCTATCGGTGGACGAGGGGCGGAACTCAACAAATACACATGAACACTGTTCTGTGTTTTGCAATCGTCGGTGGCTGGATATCCTTGAACCTTGTGGTCTGGTTCAAAGGCCGGAAATTCCCTGGAAAAGATTGCGGTACCATGAGTTTCAAGACGTATTTTGTATCCGTGGTGCTCAAGGGGTCCCTTCCCGGCCTCTCAGGCATTGGCGGCCTTCGTTTTACGAACGCCGGTGGTGGCTTCCTGGCTGTGTGTCTCTTGGTGTACGTCCTAAGAAACGCGGCATTGGCCCGTCGCAATAACCGCGGCAATTTTGGAACGCGGATCAATCGCATTTTTTGTCTCACACGTTTGTGAGTCCTGACTTATCAAACTGTATTATTGGTCTAATATCTAATATCGATGACAGCACATTGAACCGCCACAAATGGCTGATATACACCCCTGTAATCTACTCTTACATTTCGTGGTCAGGCCAGCTCGTTGTTTGGTGGGTCGAGCCCGGCTATAACTTCACATATGGGCAGGTGAATATTCCGCTACGCTCCTTGTCATGGACCGAATTTCTGACTATGTGGGGTTAGTCTTTATCCGCCATGTCCGTGGTCCCAAGTGTTCTCCCTGTCCTCGAGCTACTCAGGAGCTTGAAAAAGGGAGACGTCACGAGGGCCACGACGGCATTCGTGTCTGACATCATCTTTTTGCTCGGCGGGAACGGGGAGTGGGCGGCGTCGATAAACAGGCGGTACTTCAGAAATCAACTACTACTTCCATCCACTACGTGGGAACTGTATCCCCTACCGGTCACCCGCCCTTCGACACCAGTTATTTCGACTCCTCCGCATGCAACTCTGGATACGAATGCCGAAGGGACACCTGCAGCCGAAAGCGACACTCATTCAGCGACAAACGTCGTCCCCAGTGGGCACGTATCATTTGACATCGCCGATGCGCAAGTGGAGGTGCTATTGGAGGCTCCTTCACCGACAGCCGGAGGCGCCGATACGCTCCTTACCTGGCAGTTCCCGTCCACAGCAGACGCCGAAGCTGACGAGATCCCCAGATCAGCATCGCCCATGGAGATATCCTTGTCGAAGGTACCGAGTGTAGCACTAGTACTCGCGGACGAGGCTGTACCACCGGAGGACGAAATTGTACCACTGGCGGAAGCATCAGGGACAGGCGGGACGGACCGCAGGGAGACGCTGATGCGGAAGCGCACCACTGGCAGCACAAATGAAGGATTGGCCGTGGACTGTTAAAGGAACTGCCGCGACCCGTTACAATACATGTTCTAAATGTGTGGATACCCGTATAGGTCGTGTCCGTGGTAGATTTTTGCAGTTCTAAACGAGATTTTTCTTTTGTTTTCAAAATGCCGTGAAGTTACTAAATTGATGACTGCTGTGCGGCAGAGTTGTCACTGACTCCGTCTGACGGGGTCAGTCAAGCGTGACAAGACAAACGTCAACGAATGTCTGGTCAGTGATCGACCCCTTTGACTTTGTTGACCGCCTTTTGCATTTTTTTTTGGCCTGATGTCAACGCAGTTGGTCATCTCCTCAAAACTTCGGATATTGATTAGCCGATCATGTGAAAGTTCAATCCACTAAAACCCAGGTTGTCCCCCAAAAACCCAGGTTAGACTTGATTCCCCCTAAAAACCCAGGTTGGATGGTTTTAAAAAAGCCATTTCGGCCACTTGGCGAAGAAATTCCTTTTCTTTAAGGCGATATGAGCCTTAAAGAAATACAACCTGGCCCCAGGTTGAGGGATCAGATAGATAGATATAGGAATGTCGTCGGTGGGATCGCACTGTAGCGCCGCAGCGAAGGGTGCTACCGGGAGGTTCAGCTGAGCCCAATTGGCCGGCAGGACCCAGGCTACGCGTGGATCTTGAAAACGCGAATTTAGGAGGTCTCCCTGGGCCTAGGGGAAATTTGTAACAAGCTCCCGGAATGCCGGGCCGATTACAGACCATGTTCATAAGTAATCCATCCAATTCGAAGTTCGGTCGCAGGTTTACCATCGCCGGGGTGGTTTGTAACTGTGCTCAGACGAGCGGCGTAGGGCCTCCGCTTTTGCGGGGGCAGTATTTGCTTGACACGCGTCCAGCGGTGTTGGTGGGCAAGGTTTGAGTGAAGTGATGGTGTTTGGGCGTTTGCCCATGCTTGGGCCTTCGGCATTGCTGCCTTTCTTCCGAACGCCAACCTCAAGCTCCGAATCCGTTTGCGAACGGCTCTCGTGCGTCTGCGCTCGCTCCCATCACTCCGCCCTGGCCTGGACGCACGGGATCGGATCTCTCCGCTACGACCTCCGAGTCAGTTGGCGCCAGTCAGCTCTCGACTCTCTCGCCCCGAAGGCTCCGCAGCAGGGCTTTGCTCTTCTCAACCTGACCCATCCACAGGCTTGATTGTCAGCTCGAATGGGCTCAATTCTCCAGTCTCTCGCCCGACGCTCTCCATCTTGTTCGGCTTTCCCTTGTTGTATCTCCTCGCACCGTCGGATGGCCGACACCGCGACTGCCCCTGCGCCCGCGCAGATCTGGATCAAGGTGCTGCTGCCAGCACTTTGAAGAGGCCGTAAGTGTCTGACCCTCTCTTTGCTCTTTGCTCTTCCTTCGTGTATCCCATCTCCCGTACCCGGCGCTGTCGGTGTCGTGCGTCGTGTCATCGACGGCGTCTATTGCATTCATGCACTCATCTCATCGCGTCCCTCTTTCCCTCTCTGCTACTCTATCCTTCCTATCACTCGAAACTTACTCGCTCCGACTGCGCCTCCGACACGCGCGAGGAGAACGACGCGGCTTGGACATCGACCGCGTCGCGCGTTCTCGTACGCCGCGCACACACATCTCCCTCCCGCATTCTCTGCTCGCCGCGCCGCATCCCGTTCGCTCCACCTCTGTCCGCTATCCCCACCTCTCACACTCTCCTTCCGACTATTCCTCTTGCTTCTATTATCTCACTCTCTTCTACTCTTTCCTCCTCTACTCTCTTATCTGTATTGCTGCCTATGTTAACACCACCCCAGTGCTACGGCTGGAAGAAGCAGATCACGCGCCGGCGGACGGCTGCGAGGAAGGTCGGGAAGATGTAATCGCCGCGGGGATGTAGGACGAATGTCGAATGTACCAATGAATGAATAGCAAATTTTTCTACACTACGTTTTTAAATTGTTATCTTTCTCCCGAGTTCTGTGCGCTGACGCGCGACTTCATATAGGTGGCACGAGATTTCGATGGTGCTGTCAGGACAATGCTCCCCGGCTTGAGTCGCTCAGTTGTTTGGGACGACCTGGCGCGAGTCCACGAAAATGCTCCCTCCGTGTCGTTCCGTTGTGAGGCACGTTTGAATCTCCAGGCGCTGGATCTCAGAGCTTCCATGCCACCTCAGTGTGTTATTCGCTCACTGCGTCCATTTTACTGGATCTGATTCATTTGATTCATTGGACAGGTGTTCCTGATCCTCACCGGCCGCACCAATCACCGTAGATCGCCGGAACTCTGGAATCTTTGCTGCAATACAACCTCAACTCTCAGTTACTTTTCGCCCCACACTACTCTCCTCCGGAAACTCAGTTACCCGGCATCGCACACTTCTACTTCTCATCCGACTTCAGGTCGCGCCCGGGGGACTCGAATCATCATCCCTCATTCCTCTCAATCACAGTAACTTGTAAATTTTTTAGCTTAGTCGAATACGAGTTCTGAATCCTGCGTAGGACCAAAATAAATCTCCCGCCTTTTGAATCAAAGAACCGGGATGTAATTAATTCAGTCGGATATTCTAGGTAGCGAATATTTTCTCTTCGGCCACTGTCTTCACTGAGGCATCCCCTCCAGCAACGGCTAAGGGCATTCTCCCGCGATCAGTCAGCTTGCGTACTGAATCTTTATGATCTTCTGGTGCAAGTTCCAGTAGAAATATCGACACAAGCTTGGCGAATATCGCGGGAAGACTCAAGACCACTGCAATCTGTATCGCTGGCCGCGGGCCAACGAATTGCGTAGAGGAGAGGATGACGGTTCCGTAGACATAATCAGCCAGCGCGAGTATCTGACGAGTCTCCTGAGTTAGCGACCCCCCGGGATTTTGGACAGAGGGTACACACTGTCAAGACCATATCCTTCACCCGCATGACCCTCGACCATCGAGGTTTGACGTCCTCCACTGCGCTCAAATCCCAGCTCCAGCAATACCGTCCCTCGAGGCAACACCGACTTGTCGTAACATCGATGATGTGGGTGACGGGCCCGACGAGCACCCAAAATAAAGGATTATACCATGTGGGCACGCGAACGACACGACACCCCGCATGCCCACAAGCAGTGCTTGCCAAATCGCCAGTGCCGCGGCACCTAGAGCGGCACCGTGGATCACGACCGCAATGTACTTCGCGCCTCTGTATGCGTCGATTTGAACGTCACTTTTCAAGAGGACATCCTCCGGCGGAGTCTCGGTGCGCCACGCTAGGCCAGCGACGATGGTGGATGGGTTGCAGCAGGACAGGAGGAGAGCAAGAATCGGAAATCGTTTGTGGATCCTGAGATGATCGTTCCGGCTGGTGCCGACCATGGATAGAATGGTCGGTATCTGCAGACGCGTGATCAGTGAAGGGTTACGCTACATGAAAAAGCCATACAAATCCGAGAATCGTGCCACCGGCAGCAAACATCGCCATGGCCCCGACAGGGGTGCCATCGAGGACGCACGATAATATCGCAGGGCAGAGTCCAGAAGACTCATATGTACTTGGATCGGCGGTCTCCCATGTCTGAACGCAACGTGGAATGGGAGAATCGACCCAAGAGTACCCTGTGTAGGTGGGGTAGGTGAATTTATAGCGCATGCCACAGGTCGTTGTTTGGAAACGGCGGTGAATATGAGACGGAAGGAGGCGAGACTGGAATGGCTGAGGTGCTAGAATGATAAGCGTCAAGTGCTGTGAAAGTTCCGTCTGAGGAACGCAAGAAAATCAACGTAATTCCTGTCACCGTAGACGGACGAAAGCTGCGTTCATTTCATTTTCATTTCGATTCCTTTAGAGTCCGTGCGGGCCCCTGGGGTCCTTGTATATAGGACATGGGAATGGCTGGACGGCATGGAGGGGTACATCGAGATAGGCTGGAGGAGTACGTGCATGGGAGTTGGCTATGAGGGAGTTAGAGGATAGCTGGCAGTAGTGATGTCGGGTCGGGTCGGGCCTGAAAGCCCGGGGTCGGGTCGGGCTTGTGGGTCGGGCTCGGGCCCAAGCCCGGGCTTGTAAGCGCATACGGTAATTGTCGAGTTTACGAGCGGCTGCCAGACCGCCTCACGGTCCGTCATCCTCTTTCCGAAGTTCTGGGGCTGATAAGCCATAAGCGGAGCTTAAAAGGCTTCAGATGGACAGGCGCAATTTTATAGAGAGAGTAATGTAATGCAATATGTCAATTAAATATCAATTACAATAGTAGGGCCCTCCGGGCAGACTTGGTTCCTCCAATGAACACTGCAGAAACGATCCGTCTTTTTTCCAGATAGGTCCAGTCCGGACAAAAACTGCCAAATCTCGCCAAAATTTGTTCGGACAAAAATCGGCGGATCCGGTATTTTTGTGACCTAGCCTCTAATGATGGTCCTTAATTGCCCTGCTGGATGGAGCCTGGATACCCGAGGCTCGTGTTAATATCATAAGGCACTCAATGGGAAAAAATGCTGGTGTCGTGTCTTCCGTCAAGGCACGATCAAACTGATCGTACTGTGTGAGTCTTTTGACGGAATTTCGCGCGATAGAAAATAAGGACTTCAGATTAGAAAAGTACAATTTTCATCGATGTAAGAGGCATATATTTTTTTGGCTGCTCGTTGTGTCAAACCTGCTGCGGTCATCAATAGACAAGTAAACATGTCATCAATACTGAATCAAGCAGATAAGCGGAGAAACTCACTCTAATATCACGTGTAGAAATGGGCCGGATCTAACTGACGATGGCTAGATATTTCTTTCTTTTTGCCCTCTTTGTTGTGCACGTCTCCCCATGTCATGCAGACCGCTTCGCCAGCACTGCAGAAGTGAAAATATCAAGCTTAGGTGCACCCGACACTGCGCTGAAGAACTGATACATCGCGGATCCATAGTTCGATGACTCTTGGGTACCAACATAAAGACATTTTAGAGCTGGGAGGCTTGCCATCAGGAGGAGGAATTCTTTAATGACTGGATGAAGATTGTTGACCGTGACTTCAGCTGTGTTGATCTAGTTTAAATGACAATCAATGTATGCATTGCCTGCAGTTATAATGGAGTACTTACCCCGTAAATGGATGCACCCCACCCTTCGTCTTGATAGAGCATGACTTCATGGATCTCTTCCTTAACGAACCTCTGATGATCAATGAAGATAATTGTCTGCTCTGTCCAAGAAGACGATGGATGGGGGGGGCATCACGCATTGACCGTGCGGTCAAAGCTGTGAACATGGTCTTTTCAATGTGGATGTCTGTCATTCCTATATCTTGGAGGGGACGGCCGATGTGCATGAGTTTTGCAACGTCATTTGGGTGAGCAAATATGTGGGACACGTTTGGTAGCATGGTGGTGGGCAGTGGATTGGTCACTAAGTCATGAGCACGAAACCATTCGCGGGCTAACATGACGCTAGTAAGGGAAGTCTGAGAATGGATAAATTTGTATAGGCAGTAGTTTATTTGATCTTGTGCCGACCCGCATGTGAATGAGCGCAGGTTGAACTTGACATCACAGAAGACGTCTGAAGTGAAGTATATGCGTGTGCCGAGGATAAGGTCCTGAAGCCTATTCGTGCGACAGAGAGCAGGACCAAGTAAAGCGCCATCAAGAAAGAGACATTCACAAGTGATTGTGAGACTTCGGACATGCCGAGCCACATCATCATTGCATACTGTTTGTGCTTCTCGAGCCAAGGTGCATAGTAGGGCAGGAGCCCTTGCGCCGACAACTATGGTCTTGTATAATGCACATCATGCCTCGCGCAGAAATGGGGATGAAACTGTCAAAAGCTCAAACACAGCACTGGATTCAGTGATGTGCTCCAACACCTGCAGGATAATGTGGTCGTTGCGAAAGAAACCATCTGCTTTCGTTGTTGAGTAGGACATATATCTGCTTGTGGTGCTGTTTCGTTGGTTTAACCAAAGTGCATGCAGTGTGAGATTATCTTCTGGATTGAATTGGTAAGCAGAGCACGAAAGTTCAACCATTACAGTAAAATGTGTGCCAGCGACGCAAATTTGTAGCCATGTGCATTGCTGACGAGAATAGATGACCCAAACTCACCTACACTCGAGCTTTCGTTGTCTTTTAAATTAATACTGCGCAAGATGGTGTCCAGTATGAGTCGAACACAAACAGTGAGTTGATTTCTGCACGTGACCGTATGTTTTCTTTCAGAGTCCATAACTAACACCGGCAACTTCTGCAGCGACATAACGAGACTATTTGACACTGTCAACATGGTGTGGAGGACATGTAAGCTGTGGAGGAACATAGCGATTGACATCTCCGACCGTCGTCACAGATGGGGCTGCATCTTGGAGCGTTAACATGGTAGGATGCCGCACCCTTCGCGATCTCGACATCCAGATCTGTAGAGCCAAGACATACGGACTGAACATTGTGTTCGAAATTCTTATGTATTGCCATATTCCAACGCGTTGAGCCCACATTTCGCCCGCAATGTCGAAACCATTGAGCAAGGCCGATCGGGCTCCGAGCGGAGTTTGAAATAACACTGCATTGGTAACATAGCTGTGAACTGCAACGTGAGACGCGTTCAGCGTCCCTCTCTCCTTTTACCTTCTGTTATGTTCACCCTTGTGTCAATTTCATCCACTTTCTCGTCGGGGTACAGTGGACCTCCCTGTACGCCGACTGCGCCCGTCACTCTCTTTATTGGTGTCGGCTGTTGTGTACGTCGCTGTGCACTGAACCCTTGTCCACAACGGCAAGCTTCGTCTGTGAACAGTGTCTTGCAAGGCCTTCATGCCCTGCTATTAAACTTCTTCATCACTCCTTCCTGTTTTCTGCTCTTGCTACAACACTGTCCCTTCCATGGCCAACGTTTCGCGTACGTCCTGTTATTTCGTTCTCCTCTGCCCTGTTTTAATGTCTCGTCAGCGCCGAATCTGCAACCTCTATCACACCAGCACGGGTCCACCTTTATCGCGGACGACGTTCTCTGGTATTCTCCGAACACTCTCCGGCGCCCGCCCCCTGTCCCATCTCCTTCCTTCGTTTATACCGACAAGACGCGGCTGAAAGAGTTGAGCCAACCCAGTTCTGGGACTCTCAGAGACCCTGGATTCCGTTCATACCTCTTCGCGGTGCATTTGAGCTCTGGCCATCGGGATCCTTGGAAAATATAAGCATCGTAGAGCCCTCGGAAGACACTTTTCAGCTGGATCCCAAGACCCTCCGTCTGTGGCTGGACCTTGAGAAGAATTGCAACCGCATCGTGAAGATTCTCCTTTCGCAGTTGTTGGTAGAGAAGCCTTTTGCTTAGGCCCTCTGGGTCCCAGCGAGGTCACAGGTTTTCGAAAGCATTACCTCACTTATTCCCAAGCTCTACATGAGTCTGTCCTTGCACGGGAGAGGTTTGTCCTCTTGTTTGCGTATATCTCGTACCTAATTAGCATCCCGTGGCCCCAACCTACTTCTATTCCCCCGTGGTTCCACCCGTGCGCTTCCGCTGGTGTTCCACAAGCCCTGCTCAGCTCCATTACCGAATGCTATATGGGATGCTTACTCTTGCTCACCCTCGCATCGGTGTCTTCCATCACATTTTTATCCCCCACAATGACAGCCCCAATATCTCTTTTTACGCGAGACGTGGTGTTCCTGTGTGGTACCGATGGGTCCCGCTGAGTCTGAGCACGTCTCTGCTGCCAATCTTCGTGGGCTCCAGCCGCCCCTGCACCTCGTTACCATGGCCAGCAGCTCTATGTGGGGCATTCGTATGGTGTGGGAGAGCCCTATAAGTCAATTGAACACCTTCTTTTCCAGTAGAGATGCGCGTTACGCCAAAATGCTCTCAACTCCCCGTCAGGACTTACTTTGGGCAGAGCGCAAGCGGTTGCCTCCACTTACCGCTCCCCTCAAGGTCTTTCGTTGGTTTCTTCACGCGGGTGTTGTTATGTGCAGGCCTGTTGACCCTCGCTTTGCGTTGAACGTCCTCCATCAGTCTGACCCGCAACACGTCCGGTACGACTCTCGCGCCAATGAGTGGGACGTCTGCCCTCTCTTTGAGTCCGATCAATATATTCTCCCTGAGTATGACTGGGACATCTTTAATGTTTCTGCCAACGTAAAGGATGTCAATCAATCTCCCCAAATGTATGAGCAGTCACACCTCGTATTGCCATCGATTACTACCCCAATGACGAGGGAGGCTTCGTTTCAAATAGTGATACTGCCGTTGAAGACATCCCTGGCGCAGATGCGTCTGTAGCAACTGATGCGTCTGTAGACCTCCCTATATTGATATCTTCCCCGTCCAATGAGCCGTTCGAGCAGGTGGACACGCTTACCGTGCTCAGTGTCCTCACACAACCTTCGGCTTCACCAGGGATTTCTCTGGTCCTGCCCTGTACTCGTCTGACTCTGTTGTTGACGCCGACCGTTGGAGCGGGCTGCTTGACATCCTCGGTCTCCCGCACGAAGAACTGCCGCCCAACGCACCTGCCATCTGTGATTTTTTGATTCCAGCGAGTTACGTGTTAAGGAGATACGGCAATACCACCCCTGCAAAATGCAGATCACGTGGGGTGTCCGTGCCGGTTGTGCCAAGGTGTATGCTCTGTTAAAATATATAGTTGCTTTTGCAGACTGTTATGCGTGTGGTATGTACTTTGTGTTTTGCAGTGCACACCGTTCGAACCCCAAGTATGTACTTTTTATCTACGATATGAGTACATAATCCAAGTCATAGAGTTATCCATACTTTGGCTTCTGCCGCCACCGCAGCAGATATTCCCTGCATATCAATGAGACAAGGAAGCACAAGCATGGGATCACACCGGATTTTTCTGCCTGAGTTCGAACACAAGTCAGAAAAATGTGACATAAGGGCTGGAAAGGATAGATGGCGGCATGCTCGACATGCCGGTGCAGAAAATTAGGGCATAATAATGATATTTGAAGGTGGATTGAACCCGAGAACGCCGGACGCGAGTATATGGCGAAAAAAGACACTCCGGGTCGACGCGGCCACTGCAGACCAAAAACAAAGTATACTCAGTAACACTGTACAAACATACTTCTCAGCAGCTCTTGGCACCGACGCGGACCCCCTTTGCATTTTGCAGGTGTATGCCGTATTGTTAAGGAGACCGACTACGGAACAGGAAGCAAGCCGTGATCCCAACACCCTCTCAACTGTGGGACATCAGCCTGCAGAATGCGCGGCACCACCTCCTTCTCACCTTTCGCGGAAAAGTCGTAGTACATTCGGTGGCCGCTGTACACGTGTCCTACAATGCGGAGGGCTCTCGCGTCGAACGTCTAGTTAACGGCACCACTGCGACGAGCAATTTTTCCCCGGCTATGGAAGTGGAGGATGGAGAAGTTGTGGATAACCCCTCCGTGCCCTATGGCAGCCGAATCAGGAGAGATGTTTTGTACGAGCTACAACTGCCGGATGGAAGCAGTAACAGCATACTTCATCTCACGACTGCAGTAGACACTTTGCACTGTGTTCGACTCACCCTTGACGGTGTTTCCCAGGACGAGATCGTCCAGTCGTTGTTTAACTGCAGGATCCTGTTCAGCACGCGGACTTCTCAGGTGACACCCCTCACAGACATGCTACGGCCGCCTGTTTCATGGCTCCAGTTGTCTGACTCAGAGGAGCTCATCCCATGGCGTACCATACACCACCCATTTAGTCTTGAAGACTACCATCAGTATCAGCATAGATGTACACAATTGCTCTCGCAACCCTGTGCGCGCGCTGCTTTCCTGAAGGGCGGCAGTATCTGGCGCATAGCCTTCGATCTGCTAAGTCCCGACGTAGCCTTCGCAGGCCCTTCTTCCGCTGTCCTACAGTACCAGATTGGATCTCGCCTACTAACTTCTGGCACATGGGACGATGGCCTCTCAGATGACGAGTTAGATCTCATCTGTGGCATGCATCGTGTCATCACAGGTCAGTTGTTGTTTCTCTCCTAACTGTCTTTAATCACTGTTCGCTAGGAAACCGGAACCAAATTACTGGCACAGAGCAGATTGCATATAAATCCTGGTGGCCAAGTTATGCCACGTGGTCTAGCAATCGTTGCGGTTTGAACATCGGCTACTGGTCTTTCAAATGTGAACAATGGTACCAGGAACACCTCCGGTTGATACGCTCTGGTCACGCAGCGCTGCTCAGTAGACACGAGTGGGATTACAAGCTCAAGGAGTTTCACGCGTCTCGTAATTTACGCATGCATAGTGAAAAATATGCCACTTCCCTCATCGCTGGCCTTGTATCAGCTCCCTAGTCAAAACTTGACTACATCTATCTCACCGCATCCATAGTCCTTACGAGAACTCACATGTAGTTATAGCACCATCGTTGTAGTATTTACGAGTCTATTTTTCGTGTACATGTACTAATATCGTAGCTTTCGGTCTTTCACGTCTTTGCATAACAGAACATTGCATTGCTACGTGACGACAGTAGAACAAAGGTACTTAGAACATGTGAACAGTGAACAGTAAACATATATGTGGGCCTTCCTCCTCCCGCACTCTGCCAAGTGTTCTTTACACCCTGCTGAATCCAAACCCACTCCATGCAGAACTCCAGTCCACCTCCACGCCCCTTAGCCTATCTGGAAACAAAGCGCCCAGTGCCTCGTCATATTCCACCAACCGGAATGGAGCCTCCCGTACGCGAGCGCGACATAAGGGGCATTTGAGTTTCGTTTCTAGCGCGTGGCTCAGACACCTGAAGCAGAAAACATGTCCTCTCCCAGTGTCACATCCATGTGTTCTGTGGAGGATTTCAGTCAAGCATTTTCAGAATGGAGGAGTTGCTTTACAAAACGGGGTCCGTCATGACGCTCAAGCAGATTGGGCACGAGTGCTTCTCCGCTTCCGTCCCTGCACGCCCAGGGACGTGTACCTGAGCAGCGCTCCCAAAGACCTCCCGCCCTTTCCCTTTTCCTCTGTGCGGTTGTTCCAAAAGCGATGTTGCTGCGTCAATGCAAGTAGATCCCGCCGTGATGGCCACCGGGACCTCTGCGCCAGACCCAGTTCTGCTGCTTCGCCGTACTGTGGATGCCACTTCACTAGTACTGGACATTGACTGTTGTGCATGCAGTCTTCGTCGGCACTGAGCTGCTGAGGTATCTGTGTTAATTTCCACGCTGAGGGGGTCTTGGAACTGACTTACCTTGAAAGCTCCAACCGGCATCCGCGTAGTCCTCTCCACCATCCAAGACGATCACCGTACCAGGCCCAGCGCCGCTGCCCTCTGCAAAGTCCACAAACGGGTTCCCCCACTTATCCTTCGGCGCCCCAGGCTTCATGATGAAACGAAAGCCTTGGGGGGGCATTTTGAACCTGCCCTTGTGGCCGAAACGGGACAGTGACCAGCCCCGTTTTGCAGGCATAGGGAAGTGGGAGGAAATGGGCCTGGTGATCGCTCACTTGTCGAACTCCTCTTAAGCAGGCTCGCTAATAAAGCTATGGCAACTGATGTATGTCACACCAGTTTCTGCTGTCATGGTCTTTAGTCACCAATGAATGTGCTTGTGTGTGCTTGGACAACACCTGGAACGCGCCTAGTCACGTTACATCATTGCTGCCTCAAGTAACCAATTGGTGACCGAGCTATTTTGGTCAGTAGGTCTGTTTTAGGCAAGCAACTTTGATCACGGGGTTAAGGGATCAAAGCTTCCTAAAATGACTGGAACATTTGGTCATCATTTTCGGTGGACCTGTCAAATGTGAGTTGGGACTTAGGATTTGAGAGCTCGGAACCCTCAGAAAAAGTGTAAAAAGTCATGTAGACAAAGTTCTGTATTTTTAAAATCTAAGCCGAACGAGACCAACTTTATTTTCTGGGTCATATAAAAGTCCCTGACATCATCAACTGGTCCGTGCGCAGATGACATCAAGGACCTTTCCCCAAGCTGAAAAACATGTTAGGCTCATTCCTCTTAGAATTCAAAAATATAGAGTCGAGCCCCGACTTTGGCTGAGTTGGGGTCAAGTTGGGGGCTCAAGTTGGGGGTCAAAATTTCAACAAAGATCGCAATTTCTCTCTCACTTCCTACATGTCTTTCCCCGGGGTCCGCCCCCCCACCCATCGTTGTCGTCGCTGATAGCACAGTAGACCACGTAATGGAAGATTGGTCGATAGCGGTTAGATCACACTGCACCAGATGGGCCAAACCAAAAAAGCAAATGTTAGCATTCCATCAGCACGGCGAAATAAATCAAGGTTTTCGGAAACAGCATAGGTCGCTCAAGTACGTAAGACGTCGTCAGTTCGTGGTGAAAATATAAGGAAAACGACTGTCCGAAGGTCTTCGTATTTCATTGTTTGTCCTATTTGGGGATCACGTTGGATCACATCGCCTGAACTGGCACGTGCCATGTTGCTCAGTTTTAATCACTGTCAGTTGGCCGATAGAGTCAGCTTTAGAAGGTATACGTAGATCGACCCACGGGTTGGTACTCTTTTGCAACATCTTTTTTATGCTATATCTTGTACAGAACCAGGATACTTGTTATGTTCGCAGCTGATTGCCTTTGCAAGTGACACACTGTGACAGCCGCAGAAGTTGGTGTTTTGCACGTGCAGTGGACCTCCCTGCACGCACATCGTCTCTTTGAAGTCGTGTTGGCTATCCTCTAGCAGGTGCAGTGGACCTACCTGCACACGCGCATTGTCTGTGATAAGGCTTCCTAGTCTTTGTTGTCGTCTCCGATGTCGTGGGTCCCCTGTACGCAATCCCAGACTGCTTAGATCTACATCTGTGTCATGATGGTACTACGTTCGTATACCTGCCTCTCCTTTTCATCCCCAACGCATGTTCCTGTCGTCGATCAACACGTCCCATCCATGCTCAGCCGCCAATCACCTTACCTCTACACAAACCTCGAATGACAATGCTGTCCTCATCCAGCCGTCCCAGCTATCCACAACCGCGTTCCCCCAAGCCTCTGGTCCAATCCGGACCAGCTTTTCATCCTCTTCACCCTGATTACCGCTCCTGAGATCTACCACTTTAATCCCCCCTGGCCCGACCCTTGCGAGGCCCATTTTCATGAACCCTGTGATCCACTCCTCCAGAGAGTAGTCTTCGCCTGGCCCTGGGTCAGGGATGACGACCTCCTGCAGTTCGCGAAGGTTACGCGTGTCCGCCAAGTACTCCAATAACGTAGGTGTCAATATATTCTCACTTCGATGACGGAACTGAAGTGTGCGCAGGTAGTGGCAGGGCCGTACCAGCTCCATGATGGCATTATCGTCCAGCTCCATTCTTGTCTGTAGATCCAGCCGTTCCAGTTCTTTTCTGCTCCGAGCGATGAAGGCCTTCAGAGCTGCACGAGGACACACAACACCTGCTGAAGGCTGCGTTGGCTCTCTCCACCGTTCCCCCCACTGACGCGAAGCTCTGTCAAAAGCGGACAGTGTATACTCTCAAACGGATCGTTTGTCAAGTGCATCACCGGAGGCAGATCGTAATCAAGCTTTTCGAGCCGCCTGAATATCACCACCCCGTTACTCCCGGCCCATTCCTGTGGTTGTATAGCCTCCGCCTCACCCGCCGTGTCTCCCGCACTGCTCAACGCCACAGGCTTCACGTTGTTCATCAGCTTCGGCAAGAAAACACCAGAAAGTTTCATTGTCGTTAGATTTTTCAAGTCGAAAAGATTTCCCCATGGCATTCGTCGCATTGCTCGCATCGTTCCTTCCTCCACGTAGTGTTTGAGCTGTGCCCACGGCAGCCTAAGCACGTCTTCGGATTGCAGCATATTATGCAGCCACACATGTTCCAGGTTCTTGTAGTCGTGTAGCCAAGTCATCCGGCAGCAGTCGTAGATTTTCGGTAGCCGAAGCCCACCATGGCAACTTGTCCGCTGTGTCCCTCCAGTCTGGTATCCCGCCGTTTAAGAAGAGCTCTTTGAGCTCGCCGAAACTAGGTTCACTTGTGCATAGGACATGCCGCAGTCCCCGCTCTTTGAGGCCAATGGCATGCAAGCCTGTTATACTCAGGCGCCGCCAACTCCCCGTGGACCGTAGTACACGTTTCAGGGCCGATACGGGCAGTCCGTCGTCGAGGGCTATGACCATGTCAACAGAGGTTTTTGTCCCTTCAAAGTAGCTCAGCCTTGTGTCGATTGCCTCGGCGCTTCGCAGACCCTTCTTCACCACGCCCTCCATTTCGAATCCTGTGCGCAGCAGCGAAATTGGATTCAAGAGAGCGGCCATTGCGGTCGTCTGGAACATCCCTCTCCAGCGTGCGCAGACTTGGGCCAAAAATACGCTGATGTTGAGCGACCATGGCCAGTCTTGTCGCGCGGCAGCCAGTACATCGGAGAAAATCTCGTGGCAGATGTCTGCGGGCAGCTGCTGACAGGCCCCAACTCTGGCCTGTTGTTGCTGCACGAGCGATTCAGCGATCTCTAGTTCCACTTCGGCGGCCAACATCTGCTCCTTCGCTATCTCAAGTCTTTTCCTGTACTGTGTCAAGCACTGTAAAGCGCCTGGTATCCAAGCCTTAATTTCATCGTCATGGTTCTCTCTCCAGTCGGGTGGGACATGTAGGTCTTCCCTGTCCTCACAGTCAGTAAGTCTTACTCTGTTCCATGAGCAATGACGGCTGACTGAACATATTGTAACAGTGTCTTTTGAAAGTTGTAATCCACTCGATCGATACTGCAACATTGTCAGGTCTTCTTCATATGCGCGGTCCACCCTACATACCGCAGCGCCGTCCCATTGACGTTGTACTGTCCATTTAGTAATGAATTTTCCGCAACACTGTCCCGTGGTGAGTCTCTTTGCTGTTCTTGCTGTGTCTGATACTTATGATTGCTCATTTTGTTCCTGAAATAAGTCACGCTTTTTCCCATCAGCCTGACTGTTTCTGAAAAACCTGGACTTGTCGGAGATTCAGCGTCAATGCTTCGATGTACTACATAGACTAAGCCGACACCGTCTAGCAATCACAAGCTATCTAGCACCTCGAAAAAATGTGCCTGCCATGGATGGCCAGCTAACAACCCCCGATTGCCCGTAAATGGTTTCTAACGAACATTACCCCTTCGACATCGAACCCCAACAGTATCTCGTTCACCAAGTCTGCTGGTGTGAACTTCTCAAATGTCGGTCCACGTCTGTTGAATCGTGGTAGATATGTATCTCCTACTCGCACACCATCAGCATGCTTTCGGCAGTCCTGGACCTGACTTACGACGAAACCCTAACTCCGACATAGCCAGTGCGGCAACTTGTGAGGGGCCGTCTTCACACAACGCGCACAAGAGCTGTACGCTCAATCATTGAAAACAGGACTGTCTCTCCATTACGCAGATGTCGGCAGCTTTTCCCCCGATGATTATCCTGTGGAGTGCGTTCAGCACGTCCTCGACGCAACCATTCTGTCTCTGCACTGTATTCAGCACATGCATGTTACCTTCATCGTGGAGGCACATACGGTGGGAGTTCCTGTGCTGGGTAGTGCGGCATGATTTTGATGCTCGTGGTCGCAAGAGTCAAGAATGCTTTGTAGCCAGTCACATCTGTCACTGCCGCTACGCGGTCGTTGTGCACTTCAAATTCCGCCTAAACAACTGCCGGGCCTTGTCCCGACCCTCATTGCGTGTACTTCCTGAGTTAAATTGTATCGTATCAATATTTACTGTACTTTTTGGCGCGGACCCGTGTCCCCGCGTGACTTTAATCATTTCCCGTCGGACCGTCTGAACTCTCCGATTACCCCTCCTCCGAACTCTCCGATGACACCTCCTCCGACGATCCCGCCTCTCGTGCCAGCCCGACCAAACCCTCCAGCACCGACGTTCGGACACGGCTCTCTGCGGCGATTGGCAGCGTATGTAGCGACTCGAGCTGCTTCCACGGTGGCGAAATGTGCCCCGCCCTCCTGCGCTACAGTGGTAGCAATCCGCACTCCCCCATATGATACGTAAGCGGTCTCTCCATAGCTGGTCCACACATGTCGGGCCAGTCGCCGACCTCCCAAACATTTCCACGAGCCCCCTAATGGCTCTCAGCCCCTCTCACGCCTCCCAGAGCTCCCGCCGCCCCGCCTCCTTCTCCCCGTTGCGCCCCGCAGACCGATACACCCACCACACCGGGTAGCCGACACATACCGGCGCGTTCTACACGTCGGGTATCCGTTGCCGCCAGAATGTGTGGTCATACTGGAGGTTCGGCATGTGGGAGCGGCCCACTCGAAGTTGGATGGGGCAAGACGACGGCCAGAAGAGTCGTATCAGAGGGAGCGAGCCAGAGGACGAAATTGATGGGAGATGTCAAACGGTTGTCACTAATTAGACGCGTCTCGTACAATGTCCGAAGCGGCCGTCGCCGAAGAACTGTGTTTCCTGGACCCAATTGGACTCTGTTCGACTCGATTTTGCAGAGGGATCGTCTCAGCAATTGATTTAAGTTCCATCGAGCCCATAAAATCCATAAGATTCGGCCAGAACTTTTTTTGTTTGCCTCGAACTTGACCGGACGGACCATCGCTCACAAGTGTGGTCGGCACCGGAATTGTGATCTCCGATTATGACACGAATACCTCACATGGATAGGGATCAGTCTAAAGAACATATTCGCAACTTACATCGAGTGATTTGGGTAAGTATTCAGAAAGATATCGACCTCAGAAGACATCCCCTTTTTTCCCGAGTTTGGTGCAAGCCTCTCTCCGAGAATGTCCGGCTTGCCGGGCCGGAGAGTGGCTTGTTCCGAACCTAGCGTGAACGTCGAAATTGCCAAGTCAGTTGAAACTCCGACTGATCACATGGCCATGAGTGATTTTTTTTTTTTTTTTTTTTTTTTTTTGGAGCGTTTGGGATAACGAGATCAAAGTCTGCAGAAGCATTCTGAGTCTGTCCACTTGTGTTGCTGGTTTTGGGCCAGTCATGCCGGTGAGTTTTGTCCAGGAGGAAATGCCGTTACGCACGATTTTTTACCAGTGTGGGACTCTGGCCTTCGAGAATATTTATCCTATACCATTCATTGGCCACATACCCACTAAAACCCCCTCTGTGAGTGTCCAATCATCCGGCAGAGCGTCCTCATCCATAAGCAGACCACTCCAGGTGTTCAGCACCATGTCTTTCTTCAATGCGAGTGGGCCGAATTTAACTTTGTTCGTGAGAATGCGGTCGCGTCGTAAGGCCGAATTCACGGCGGTAAGCCATTGGTTGTGGATGCTTGCTGGACTCTGGGTTGCACCTTGATTTTTCATGACACGATTCACGTGGAGGTTCCAAATGAGATGCCAACCCACTGATACTAAAATTGCAAACAGTCTCCCTTTTTCAGGTAACGCACGGCCCCTCGGAGACCTAAATTTCACCAGGTTGCAGCCCAAGATCAATCCCCAGTTCAGGGTTGGCCAAGTATCATATTTTTTCAACCATAGCTGTTTCGAGAGGGCCCAAATTAACTTCTGTTCCGGTGAGTTGCACTCCAGTGCAATGTGCTCTAAGCTCTCGATCGCGTCGCACACCTGGCAGGTCCCATTTCGCTCCAGGTGCTCAACATGGGACCAGAAACTTCCCACTCTGAAGGTGTTATGAATACATTTCCAGTAAAACTCCCGTGAGCGTCGTTGCAGAGTGGTGGATCGTATCGATTTCCAAATCATTGAATCAGATGGTGTATAGCTGCATATCTCGTCTACAGCGCATCGAATACGGTCGAGATTCACAAAAGTGAATTTTCGGTAAGGTTTCGCCCGTAGGGAGCATATAATATTTGTGAACACTCTTTGAGATCCCCGGGACAACATCATTCCCGGGTTTTCAAACATTAGGTCTACCCCAGTGTCTATCTCGACTGGATGTACTATTTCTTGGAATAGAATCTTGGCTGGATTTTCGGAAACCTTCTTGAATTGAGTTCTCGCAACTCTCTCATTCAACATGGCCACAACGGCCTTCAAAACTCGGAAGTTAGCGTCCAGGAGGTCATTCTCGTAATGTTTCCTCTCCTTCACCAAGACTCGTGCTAAGTATTCGGATGAGGTGCAGATGAGAAGGGGAATGTTTCGCTCGCTTTCTGCAATATCAGCAGCAGGCTGCCCAAGAGTGCAGTTGAAAATGTCAACGGAGTTTCGGCCCTATCAAACGTGAGGGACAGTTTCATACTGGCTTGTGCACCGTTGGATACCCTCATTATCTTCAACTCAATCCTCGGCCCAAATTCACCGGCATTGAGAATAATTGGGTGTAAAAAATATGTCACCATGCTCGGTGTTTCTCCAGGAATTTGATACCTTCTAGCTGGGACCTCATTAAGTGATTCCTCAGAGGCAAAGATGCGGAATGCTCTCGATGTCAACCAAACTGAATTTTGGATCGAATGTCATGACCCGGTCTGGCTCTATTGCCATTTCATTGAGTTGTACCTCCTCATCCGTCAGGGTAAGCTCGTCACCGAAGTCAAGATTGGGTACGGTGGGGTTCCATTTCGGTGTAATACTGTCGATCAATCTTCGCAGTTTCAACACATTGCCCAGGATGGTCGCAATCGAGTACTGTTCGATCTCGAAGGCATAGTGGGCAGCCACAGTTTTTCCGGCCTATTCCTGAAGGATTTATCTGGTGAGGTTTCCTCAGGTTTATTGTTCTTCGACTTGCGATTTTAAGGGCATCTTGAACCGTTCTGACTTTATGGTTCAATCTCAGGCATCTGGCCGACTCCCGCCGCTTGGCCCGCTGGTATTCATGCTTCTTCGACGCTGGATGTCTCCAAATTGGCATGTTGAGTTTGCTTCGTTGGCTATTGACAGCCCCGTAAATTTCAGGTTGTACTTTCGTGCTGTCAGAATCATTCGTTTAATTTCGTCGGGTAGAGGTGTTCTGTTCGATATCGGGATGTGGATCTCCTGTAGAAACACATTGAGAATTTCACCGGGTCTAATGTTCAAGTAGCTCTTTTCTTTGCCAGGATATAGTCCACAAAATAACACCACAATGGACGGTCGTCTCCCTGTGTGAGATAAGCTTGTAGCATCCAAAGATCAATTGCTTCATTTCTGGCCGGAATGTCTAGAATTTTCTTCCCACCCTCAAGGAGGTCGAGACTCATGGTTTCATGCGCCCATAGGAAGACGTGTTCCATTCGTATCAGTGTCTCTTCAATCTCCTTGGGCATGCCCTGTACTCTGGTCAGGTACTGGGTTCGACCTCCGATGACCATGTTTATGATGTGGTGTTTGCCCTCAAGACTTGGTGTTGTAACTCTCCATCCTTCAAGGCCACTGGCAATTTTTTCGACCACTGTTGGCCAGGGTGTAATGTATGGGACCCCGTTCCCAATCCATGCTCCTAATATTCGGCATGTCTGTCCATCATGGCGTGATTGATGGATGTTGGTTGATGCTGGAGTCATCTCTCTTGCTCCCTTCCACCACCATCCTTCCCTCCCGCTTCTTTGCCTCTTCGCCCATCGGTCTAGTTTCTGCTGGCCGCCCTTCCCTCAAGTGATGTGGAGACAGAGTCAGCCCGGACACAGTGGATGGCGCTGGACTACTGTATGCTGTGTACGATATGGGCAATACCACCCCTGCAAAATGCAGATCACGTGAGTGTCCGTGCTGGTTGTGCCAAGATGGTATGGCTCTACTAAAAATGTACACCTGCTTTGGTAGAGCTGTTATGCTGTGTAGTATTGTGTTTTTGCGCTTTGCAGTGCGCCGCCGTTCGAACCCCCAGGTATGTGTCTTTTTTTCCGGCCATATACTCGCGTTCCCGGGCATTCTCCGGGTTTCAAATCCATCCCATCGTCAACTGATATCATTTCATTATTGCCCTAATTTTTCTGCACCCGGCATGTCGAGCATGCATGCCATCTATGCCTTTCCAGCCCTTATGTCACATTTTTCTTGACTTGTGTTTGAACTCAAGCAGAAAAAATGTGGTGTTGATCCCACGCTTGTGCTTTCTTGTTCTCATTGATATGCAGACGAATATCTGCTGTGGTGGTGGCAGAAGGCCAAAGTATGGACAACTCTACAACTTGGATTATGTACTCATCATAGAAAAAAAGTGACATACTCTGGGGTTCGAACGGCGGCGCACTGCAAAGCGCAAAGATACAATACTATACAGCATAACAGCTCTACCAAAACCGGCATACATTTAACTAGTAGAGCCATACCATCTTGGCACAACTGGCGCGGACACCTCACGTGATCTGCATTTTGCAGGGGTGGCATTGCCCGTATCACTGTGTACTAGGTCTTCTGGCCTTCTGGCGTCCCGGTTTCTGAGCCTTCCATACTCGCTCGATCGAATCCCCACGCTGTCCTGCAACATCACAATACCCATGATGCGCGCTCAACGGTCTCATGCTCCCCGCTTGATCCACTCTACCCCCCACGAGCGCTTAAGGTCACGGCACCGCATGGCGCACCTTCTCCCCCAGCCTCTTTTCTTTGCCTTCGTGTATTGTTTGCACGTAAACACCGCCTGTGGCATCTCCTTATCGTGCATTGGCTGCACTGAATTGCCGTCTGTGGCATTTATATGTTCGCTTCTTTCCCTTTTACTATCTCTCTTTCTTCCCTGTGGTTTTTGGCTAGGTACACATTTGAAGGTATGACATGCACCTTATACTCAGGACATGACTGACACCTCAATTTAGGTAGATCAAGGCAAGGGTGTGCACTGAAGACCCCCCACGCTGATGAAACAAGTACGTCGCATCCACTATTTTGTGAGTATATCTAATTGTATTTCAGGATGCACACCTCATCTGTCACTCCCGATTGCACCTCGGTTACCTCCGGGTCCAAACTCGGGGAACATTGCGTTGCAATGGAGATTGGGGCCTTATTGTTAGTTTTTCTCTGACACAATTTATTTATTTTTCTGTATCGTAGGGATCCCCACCGTAACCGTATGTTACGGTATACGGTTACGGGTCATACGGTAACCCGTAACCGTCCCGTATGACCCTCCGGGACTCCTCTTATGGTTACGGGTACGGTACAGCATTTTTAAAACACGAGATTGAGGGTGACAGTGTGCAAGCCGAGGGTCAAGATAGACACAAGCAGGTAAGAAAATAGTGAATACACTGTCTGCAACCTCACTCACCCTCATTTGTCACGTTCTAGAGACCCGTATGCGTACAAATACGGGTGTTACGGTCCCGGAACCCGTACCGTATACCGTCCCGTAAGGCAGCAAAATCGTACCCATAAGGCCACGTATTCCTTACGGCCGTAACCGTATACGGTACGGTGGGGATCCCTACTGTATCGTGTCTTGATTGTGTCATTGAATATTCGGCAATGGAAAGTATTTTATTACAACCCACAAGAATGAGCAGGTTCCTGACCATAGCTATCAAGCGAATATGAGGGTACTACCTGCCAGATGACAAACTTGTAAGGGTGCCGCCCGCAGGACGACAAACTCGTCAGACGCCATCCGCGCTGATGGATCTCTCTAGCTCCGATAGACCAGTAATCCGGCAGTATCAGCTGGCTCATCATGATCAGATTATGTCACCTCATAGCGCTGATGGCGATTATCCGGCATTACGAGGCCGGATCAGCGAGGTGCTTTCCTGATGGGAGCAAACACTCCCAAAGCACAGCCACTCCACCGTTTTCGTCAACCTCAGGTCCACTTCGTTGAATCCGGACGGGGACCATAGAGGTACGCTGTGCCTACCGTTTTGGTTCCACCTTATGACCACTCTTGCCCCGTCTGGGGATCGTTCCGGGTGGTTTTGAGGCCAAGTTAATCGAAACACATGAAAAAGTTTTTTCTCAGCCATGAAGCCATCGGAGACCCCCTCCCCCCTACCTTCGATTTTTTTTTTTTCAACCCTCATTCCCCCTTGAAAATTTCACGTTACCAGTTTGTCTTAGCTTGTCCATGTAGATCGCGGGCAAATACATCGCGCTTGGGTCGCGCCATCACGGCAAAGATTGCGTTATGCTACTCCGCCCGATAAGTACTCGAGACTGCAGCAAACATGTCGCAATTCCTAGCGTCCCCACCCACTACCCTCTCGCATGATACGACTAGGGCCAAGAAATTTGATTTCTGCTTTTATGGCCGACCCCTCTGGACTCCTCACGTACCTTGCTCTCACGTACCTTGCTCGTTCGTAGGCTGCTGCTAATGCTTTCAGTTACCATCATGGAGGATGCTCGACACCGACCGACATGGGGGGCTGGCCTTTGAAGGCGCCTATCTTGGCCCACTGTCCACCGCCTTCACTCATCAATACAGTGTTGGTCGTCAAATCCTGCTTACCGTTGAAGTCACTTGGGGCTCGCAACTGTTCTAAGCACCCATCGTCATGCGCGCGATAGGGGTACTCAGGGAACCAGAGCCATGCGTTTCCTATGACTGGGCGACGTACTTCTCCCACCACGTTCATCTCCGTGGCGAGTAATTTTTCTCGGATATCAATGTGTGAATCAGATCCATTGCTTTCAAAAGACGATAAGTATCCCGAAGTGCCGGAAATAACTGCTGTGTAAGCTCTCTCACGGGTCTATGGCGTTTATCTGTCAAATTTGTCCTAACCGAGTGCATAGAACGTTACAAATCTACGTCGCCCCGGTAACCATCTGCTGCATAAGCTCTTCGCACTTGCTTATTAATGGTTATCGGTCAAACTTTACCGACCGTATAAAAAGTTGCAGAATCTGCATCCGTATCTAACCTCATCTCTCGTTCATCTAACCTCTCTCTGCGGTCATGGTGTTCAAACTGTACGCGACGGCTCGCGCTGTTGGTGGTGGTGCGGCGTTGCAATGGTCCTAGCCGAGAAGCAAGTTCCGTTTGAACTGGTCGTCGTCGACATGGCCGCCAAGGCCCACAAAACCCCAGAACATCTCGCAATGCACCCTTTTGGGCAGGTGCCCGTCGCTGTATGGCGTTTGACTACTGCTGCTGCTACTTGCTCATTGTCCCGTTTCAGGACGATGATGGCTTCATTTTATACGAAAGCCGTGCGATCTGCCGCTATGTCGCCGAGAAATATGCCGATCGCGGACCTGCGCTCATCCCTACGGAGTTGAAAGCAAGAGCGTTGTTTGAGCAAGCGGCATCTATCGAGTATTGCAATTTCTTTCCACCCGTTTGGAAGGTTTTCTTGGAGACAATTGGCAAAAAGTAACTATCGCAGTCTGATTCCGCCCTTCACATTCCATTGACATTTGTATTCGTTATTTACAGGTACGAAGGCCTCGACGTAGATCAAGCGGCACTGGACAAATGCAACCGAATTGTCTGCCAAGCTAGACGTTTATGAGGTCATTCTGGGAAAACAAAAATACCTCGCAGGAAATGTCCGCATGTTAATGCTCAAGTTCCTGTTTTTTTTCTCACTCCGATCCCACTAGGAATTTACTCTCGCAGACCTGCTGCATCTAATGCAAGGACCGCTACTGGCGGAAGTGGGCTGTGATCTGCTAACTTCCAAAGGACCAAACATCGCACGGTATGTACCTTCTTCAATTCTGTTTTTCAGCGCTCAACTGGTGCGATTCCAGGTGGTGGAATGATATAACTTCCAGGCCGAGCTGGATTAAATTGAAAGAGGAAGGAATCAAGAGCACCAACTAACTAGATTATCTACGGTTTATCATGAGGGTCCACGATACTAGGCGAGCAGTGTGTTATTGCATGAAATGAAGTGACAGTTTCTCCCGAGGTCTTGAGACCGGATGAATGACAACGGAGAATGGACTCTTACCGAAATCATGGGCGAAAAAACTTCTCGTCCCGACTCAAATTACTATACTTAGCTTTGCAGTGCCAAATATTCTAGAAGTGCAAAATGCATTCGCTTCGGCTCAGCTTTTGTCCAATCGCCTTCAGAAGTGGCTCAAATTAAACCGACATGTGTGTGGCTCTAGGATATAAAAATAGTTTGAAGGAAAACGGCTGGATATTGACCGAGATCCTGCCCCGAGCCCAAAAGCCCACCGATGGTATTGCAAAATTCGATGTACTGCAGTTTGTAGAGAACAGATTTCAAGGGGACTTGAGAGTGCAATCATACGATCTATAGAAGCATGGTACACAAATTTTCGGGGTCAAATCAAGGCGGGACGGGTCCTGCAGATGATTCTAACACGGTGTCACAAAGTGTCACATTTGGATTTCAAAGTCCGACTGCCGTGCCAAAGGCATCAATCGTCAAGCCCGAGTCGCGTCCCAGTTGCTATGAGGCACTCAGTGTGCACAATGGATTGGGCTCAGCTAGGCACAAAGAGGTGAAACCTAGTGCTTGAGTTCCTAAGGTGTGTGATTATCATGTGTCTGTATGAGCA
>JARGXW010000801.1:0-59464 GCA_029204085.1 Mycena sp. CBHHK59/15
GGGGCGGTGCGTTTCCAGTCTCCTTAGTCGCCACGTCGTCATCTGACAGCAAGCCCTTCAATCCGGGGGCCCTCAACATCACATCCCTGTCGACAACAAATACGGCGTCAGATCTGAAGGTCTTCTTCGTGTTTTTCTTGCGCCTGTGTTTCATGCGGGATATCTTGGCTCTGAGAGCGTCAGATAGCTTCTGTAGCTCCTCGTCGTCTTGTTCGTTTATTTCCGTGGAGCCGGCGTCTGGATCGGCATCAGAATCGGATGCCTCGGACTCGGAATCGTCCTCTCGCTGTTTCAGCTTTATCTTGTCAATCACGGACTGGTCAAGGCGACGATAGGCGACCGTTGGACGACGTGGAGGGCGGCGTGGACCTTCTGCACCCTGAAACCATTGTCAGTGTACTTTCTTGCAATATGTGAAGAGTCGCAGACACACCGGAGCATGATATCTGTACCATTGACCAACCATTATCATATCCAATAGACCCTCCTGTTTCTGATTTCCCCGCAGCGCGCTGTTGAACCAGGTGATGTTGGAATTGGTACGCTCATCAGGCATTGAGTTGACGAGGATCCCGAAAATTCTGACTCCGAGCATCTGCAAAAAACATCAGTTTACGAATCGGGATCTGGAAGAAACCGGTCACCGCAATAACATCGGATCGAGGAGAATCTCCCCGGCCCAAGTTCGTCCACCACTCCATAATATCCCCGTTCATGATGGGGTGTGGAACGGCGCCTCGCCGAGCCAGAAAGCCTCAAGCTGCAGCCTCAAGGCGTCGACAATGTAGAGTTCCGTCTGCGTCTTTAAAACTGGATGACAACGACATTCACCGTTGTGACTCCTGTGTTGTTCCAAAAGAGCCTTCAGCATCTTTTTCAGAAACTCTTTAACACGAAAAAAATGCGTGCGGATAAGAAATGTGCTCCGCAACACCCTCCTGGGTGTCAGAGCGTTTGCGTAGAAATTCGGTGTTCGGATATCCTATATCTAGTGGTCAGTAGTAAATAGTGAGCAGGGGAGGCGAACAAACGGGGATCTAGACAGAATGCCACGAAATACACCTCATTGTGTTTGAAAAATTGGGAGTATCGTGTATTGAAATTGGCGCGAACATGTGCCGCAAGTTTGATGGTTATCCCGGTATCTTTCTCCTTCTTCTCGAATATGCTGTCGAGGGTGTGCCCGATGGCAAGCCAAAAGACGAAAGCATCTGAGGGGTTCGCAGTCGTCGCCTCCAGGGACCAGAGTGAACGTGCCAACGGCGTGACAATCATTTCGTAGCTCAACATATCCCTCAAAAATGTCGGAAGCCGGACTGAGGTTTGGTCACCGAAGACTTCCTGAAGCAATGGGTTCTACGGAGTCTCAGTACGGTTCAAATAAACGGAGGGACGAAACGAACTTTGAATTTAATTTTCTGGTCTAAAACGAGGCCTTGAATATTGTGCACGACGGGTGACACTGTTGTCACCGCCATAAAGTGTGTCGCAAAGCGGGTTTTCCCGATTTTCGCCAACATGCGTACAGGGATATTGCTGCCGTCATCCGCCAGGCCCTCACCTGAGTCCCGTAGATGGGCTTTCGATTTGCCGGACTTGCTAAAATGGCGGATGAGCAGCTTGAGGATTTGCATCATCTGTAGTAAAACCATTGGTCATGTGGTTGAAAAGATGAATTTAAGACGGACTGTCTGAAATTCGGGCAGTTCATTGATATCACCAATAATATGCTGGATAAAATGGACGACATCGCAGAGGTCGAGAACGGCGGGAGCTTCCGTAACAACTCCTCGTCGTGCTGCAAGCGTTACATTGGTGCTATCCGATGCCATGGCAGCCCATAGTTCAGATCCGATACCGCTCATTGTCTGCCAAACAGAATTGATGGAAAGATGTTTGTGTTCAAAAATTGACTCGCCTCGAGAGTACCATTCTTGATCCATTCGGCATCGTGGCTCTCCTTCGTTCCAAAATGTCCACCGAGGAAATAAACGTCGCGAGAGGGTGTGCAGCCATGAGAGGTATAAAATTGATCACCGCGCCGAGAAGATGTGCCGTCCGTGGTGTAGGTAAGATCCCGAGATTCTTGGAGCGCCAGTTTGGTTCTCTGTCTAACTAACCCGCTTCTTGAGGTATGTACTCGTTGGCGAATTTTTTGCTGCCAGTGGGAGTGTAGGCCGGGTTGAGATGCTTGACGAAAGCGGCCCAGTCATCTGAGTCGAGCAGGTTCGGGACCAGACCACATTTGCAGATCAAGAGCATCAGTAAATGGTCGGCCTTCCTCTGCCACGCCACATGCTCCTCCTTCGCCTTCTTCTTACCAGCATCTCGGAAACTCACCGAGTCTAATGGCGGCTGACCCTTTTCAAGGGTCTCAAGCTTCTTCGGCCGACCAACCGGGCGCTTCTCGGTGGATTCCGGAGCGTCAGCATCCTTCTGCTCGGCACCCAGTGCGCCTCTCGCATGCTCATCCTCGGCCTCTTTCCTCGCTAATGGGTCTTGTCGCAGGAGAAAATCACATCGGAGCGCATGCGTGATGACATCAGCATGCATCCGGCGGCCTGCTCGACGATGAGAACAGCCGTCTGCGATGCATATCCAGTACGATTTATTTTTAGTTCGTTTGGCTGGATCAGTGAGCGCAGAGGAAAGTCGGTCAAGGAAAGCATCCGACTGAGGGCCAGGTTTTTTCTAAATGAAAAATGGATCATAAGCTTCAAATTAGGTGTTGAATAACGTAAATGAACCTTTGGCGGTGGAGCATCTTGGTCTTCGGTTTCCGGGCCTTTGCGCTTGGTACCACCTAGCCTCAACTAGGGGGTAAAAATTAAAGATCAGGCACTGCTCGAAGGCACCACTATTATTGAACCTTCAAAGTGACACTAGATGTGGTAGAGATCGGTCCGGTGTCATCGCCTGTCGACGGCATCTAATAGATTGAGGTAAGCGTTTGACAGTATCACTTTATGGCTTCCTCACAATCGGCTTGACCGGCATAGTTTTCCCTGGACCAAGTCCATTTTTCTCAATCTCCCTGTATTCTTCCTCATAGTTGGCGAGTGCCTGCCAATAGGCGGCCCACTCGCACGCAGTGGGATTGCTGAGACGGGTCGAGTAGGGGCCGAAGATTGAATCCATAAGTGAGTCTATTTGGAAGAGACCATAGTCTTTGTCCGCCAGAAATCTTTCCGAACCCTTTTTGAGTTCAAGAAGCTGCGCGTCCGTTAGGGTGGCCATTCTGGGTCGTCCACGGAGATAGAAGAAAAAATTGACAGGCGGCTGTGCACATCAACAGTTGCCGTCCGAATTGGGTCTGAACCCCGCCGAGTCGCCTCAATTCACGCCCTGACAATCTCAGTTGGTGGGTAAGTAGCGGAATACATCGGTTGGTAATTGTCAGAATTGTCAGGCGGATTTTTTCCGAAAAATTAAATAACCCTTTGTCAGTCAGTGACTGACAATTATCTGTCAGTCAACTGACAATTAAATTGTCATGTCAGCGGACCCTATGGCATCGACTTTCACCCCTCTTTGCCTTAGACCACCACCATGGCTTCCTCAGCTACCTTCTGTAGTATCCCACTTTCAACCTCTGTCGATCCACTCTCACAGCACTCTCTCGTCTCTCTTGAATGGATATTGACCTCGGGGATCCCGGCTCATCAATCTGTTGTGGGTCTTCAATCCATCTGTTTATGTCGGTGAGATTTTTCGTTGATTCACTGCACTCTGCATTCGATAACACATATTTATCTAGGATTGCTTTATCGTCCTCGGTCCATGTACCTTTCCATAACCGTTTGAGAATGGTGATCAATAATGGATCTCCCTTTTGGCGCATTATCTCTTCCAATACAACGACGTGCTCAACTTGATGCCAAATTTGTACCCCCTTGACTTCCTGACAAAATTTCTCACGTAGGTCATTCAAATTATCATTCACATGACATTGAACCAGTTTACGGGCAAATAATGAATTCCCTCCAGGTGGCGGTAGTTGACAAGGATCACCGCAGGTTGCCCAATTCAATCCGCCACATATAGAATCAGTGATGCCCTTCCCCATGCATAGATATTCAGAAAGCTGAGCAAGTCTTGCACACTCAAGAAGTAGACTTCATCCAAAATCAAAGTTTCCAATGGTGAGATTCTCTCTTCGAGATTTGTGCGTAACATGGGCGTGGACTTCATTTTGGCAGGTGAAATTCGTAAGCTCGCTTCCGAATGAATCATGCAACCACCCATCAGGAAACCGGTATTTGCTCGGTAGCTGCCTGCCAAAGGTACCAGGCCCTAGCACCCTCAGTAGACCGCAAGTGAAGGCTTAATAGCTGTTGGTAGCGGCTGGTAGCTTGCAGTCTGTTGCCTGGTAGCTCTAGTACCCGGTGTCGAAGAAACGAGTTCGCGTCTGGTAGACAGAAATAGTGGGTCGGTCGTCCGGAAATGGGGTGTACGGTTGAAGCAGAAATATGGGGTTCACTGGCGACGTGCTCACGGTGGGGCACTCAAGTCACTGGTCGCGTCGTAGATGGAGGTTTGGGTGGGAGAAGGTGAATTGATTGACATCTGTACGTACGAAACAAATAAATGGTCCGGGGACCGGTGTACATTGGGACTTGCGCCAGTCGCTATATAAAGCCACGGGTGGGAATTTACACCAGTGGTTTTATTTTCTGCACCAGGTGTTATGGGCAGATAGGGTGACTACGCGTCGAGGGATGGGATGCTCACCGCAGCAACACTAATTGTGACGGCGTCACGGCGGCAGCGGCGGAGGCTCCGCATCGACCTGGTACGGTAGGAGCCGTATCGGGAATCGCGAGAGCGGCGGCGGCGGTGGTGTGCGACGGAAGTTGATTCGGATGGGCGGGTACCAGGCATTACTCTCGCCAACGGCAAATGTGATCGAGTTTATTGAGGGGGAATTAACGGATGAAGGAGGAACAATATTTATCTGGTCGTTTATCTACATAAATTGACTGCTGTACTACGATACAAATCCGATCCAAAAGCCTTTCTACTATTAGTGGCCTCACGTCGTGGCTATATATACAGTCAAAAATCCGACTCAAAATGCAGCAAAAAAAAATCGACTGACTCGGACATTCTGACTCGGAGGTTCATTGGGAGGTTCTGAGAATTATATGCTATCTTAGTCTTCAGTACAGTGCGTCTCCCTGCGCGCCGGTGATTGTATTTCGGGTCCCGAACTTTAAAATCCGGAGAGAGCCGAATAAGATCGAATAGGCTCGGAAATTCTAGAAAAAGAACCCAGATCTGGATCTGGGTTATAACGAGGGGGGCTCAACACTGGGCAGTGGGTGCGCTTCATAGGAAGGCTTCGAATTCGGATAGAAGGTTCTTCTGAAAAGACTCCGTCAGTCGGTTAGGTTACTCTTCGGCGTCGGCTCGGCGAAACTCATCATCCGACCTCCTCGGGAAAACGTCGAACGGACATCGGCTGAACAGGTTCTCATAAGAAGACTGACAGCTGGGTAATGAATTGTATCGTCATGACAGGACGAATCTACATTGCGATCCGGGCGTTGAAGGCGCCCCCCTTGTCTGTTGTCTATGAAGCTCTGGCTGCGACGGCACAGACTTCTGACCCCTCAGGCGTGTCCACATTATCGACCTACAAACTCGCCCATTGGATGGTGATAGTGCTACGGGGGGGGGCGGACGTTGGGATTGGACCACACGAAAAATTCGAACTTCTCGATCGCGGCGGAGACGTCGGGGTGCAAATGGTTAGCATCCCTGACGCAGTGTGGGATGAGGCCTCCATCGCTGCGTGCAGAGGAGTTTGCGTCGGGAACACTGCGATGGCATTCGCAGACATCAAGGCAATTTGTGAGTCGCAACCCGTGGCACAGGTGATGTTAACACAAATAGGCAACAACCTGCAGAGCGAATGGGGCCCATACCACCTTCTCAAAAACAACTGTCAGGATTTCGCAGTGAAGTTGATCAATTCCCTATGCCCCGAGCATTCTTTTGGGTGGCTGAGCGTGGCCTGCCCCCAGTACAGGACGCGATTTACATTCTTCATGTAAACTCGATGTCGATGGCCGGGATACATGCTCACCGTGTGTCTAGCGCACCGCATCGTCTCTCAGAACATACGGACGGCGATTTACCAACTCGCTTTGCGTGAGTACTGTACTTCCACTGGGCTTCGTACGCTGAGCGTTGCAGTGAAAATGTTCGGCATCAGCACTATGCTGGGTACGTTTGTTCAACTCCGTCCGGACATTTTGATTTGAAGGAACATAGGGTGGACCCGGAAATCCATGCCATCTATCGCTTCCGTGACGGAGCGACCAATTCCCGATTTACGGATTTTCTTGACGTACAGCCCGGGCTACTTCTCCAGAACCTGCAACCGACTTTCACGCCCGGCTGGTGGGTTGGACAAGCGTCGTACACTAAAGAGTGGGGATATATATCCGGTGGGTTGGACTCGCAATGCGTTCACTCCCTCGCTGATGGTGGTGTTGAGCGCTAGCGGCTGAGGTTATTCGCGTAGAAACCCATCAGGAGTAGCAAAGGCTTTAGCCACGGCGAGAATACGTAGGCTCCAGTGCGTGGATGCAATGAATGAAGCGGTCTTTGTCACAATGTACTACATACATACAGTAGTTAACCGGGAAGCGACTCGGATTTCCACGTAGAAGCGAAACACCGCCCTGTTCAGTACCTTAGACTACGCCTATGGACACAACTTTTGAAGAGGTTAGGCTCCGGGTTCATAAACCCTGTCTCGCGAAAGGAATTAGCGGAAATGCCCATATTGCGCCGAGGCAGCACCATTTTGTTGGACGCATTGTTTGGCGGCGGGGCCCACTTTTCCGAGTTCATACCAGCGGTGCCGGAACAATGTCAGGTAGCCCAAGGAGGATGTTATTGAGGGTCATCAGGACACAGATGATGGGTATAATGGTTCAACTCACGAGCCTGTCGAGAGATATTGAGCCGTTTTGTACTGTTTTGAAGTGTTTCGCTTCCACGTTCAAGTTGTTGTGCCAAATTTGGCCTTCGGACAAAACCTTCTCGTTCTCGACGAGAACATCACTTAAATGTATGATTCTTTGAACCACCATGTGGTCCGAAAGGTGTCCTGTGAATCTATGACAAGAACGAAAGTAATTGGTACGTTATTCATCTCGTAATGGACCGCGGACTCTGACTGTTTCGCTTCCCGGTTAAATACTGTACTGTTTGAAATCTTTACATAAACAAAAAAAAATCGCCAGATGATCAGACGAAGCCAATGCGAAAAATACGAGAAGCTGGAATTCCGCCACCGGTAAGATCTGAGGCAACGGATGACAGAAAGAACTCACCAAATGTCACACCCCACCGCCCGGTGGATGCATCTTGGACAACTAACAGCTCCGGATCATGGGTGCTGTGCGCATTGACAAGGCATGTCTTAGGATCTGGATCAATGATGTCAGGCTGGTCAATGTCAGGGCCCGCCCAGCTCGCCGTCGCCTCCTTTGTGAAAGCGTACGCGGTCGGCCTGAAATCTAGTTGCGAGGCGTCATCCACTGGTGACACTATCAGCTTCCTGATAATATATGAGAAACCAGGAAAACATCCAGTTGAATCGCAGCTCACCTCAGATGGTTGGGCATGTCCACTTTGAAACCGAGTTCGAACCCGGCGCCAGGGCCTCGGAGCCTACAGCCAAAAATCAGAGGCGGTTAGCGTAAATCCGGATTTCGAGGTACTCCGGGTATGCAATCCGACGCTCGCCATGGAAGGGGTGGCCGCCAGTTGACCCATCTGGCCCGGCAGGAACTGAGAACAGTAGCCCACCCATCCAGTCGGTGCCGGAGGCCCCGTGCAGAATAGCTGCGACGCGTTATTTTTGATATGAGGACAGCGCCGCATTCTGGGCTCACCAAAAGGCGGCATTCCTTGCATCCACCGCTTCTCCGCGGTAATGCACTCGGTGGAAGAAGTATCAAACGGGATCTGCATCGGCTGTTCAGGAGCATCGGGTGCAGTAATATGCGCCGCCAGCTCCTCCACGAACGTCTGATAGTGGACGGAGACGAAGTGACGTCCAACACCTTGGTAGGGTGGCCCGCGACGGGACATGGAGATGGCTAAGCGGCGTCAGTTTTGCAAGTATGAGGAGCTACCCCGACACACCATGATGTACGATCGCAAGATCTGACCACTTGGTTTGGCCGAACATTTTGCTGGCTCGTAGAACGGGGCGCGCGGTGTCCAGGGACAGTCGATGCCAGACGACGCGATGTCCAGCTTCAACCCAGAGCTCTACCATCAACACTTCAGGCAGATCTCTTGACCAGACGACAAGACATAGATTGAACGGAACACGGTTCCAAATAGGAATCTGGCGGGCTCCTTCGCTGGGCTGAAGTCCAAAACGATGAAAGGATACGAGGCGGGCCTTTTCGTGGCTTTTAAACAAGACGGGTGCGTTCCAGACAGGAGACTTCATGACGAGACAATGACGAGAACAGGCGGCTGCCACGTTATCATGGTCACAATCGTCACAGCCCAGTCACATTGAGGCGATTAACCACGTGACGCTTTGTACTTGTTTGTTCTCAAGTGGTGCTTATCAACAGATTTCGATGTGGGACCAATCTCAAAAGCTTTGCCACGGAGCCCAATGTGACATGCGAATTCACTTTGCATGGGATTATCCCCGAGTAACGCGAGGACCTCGGGAATCACAAGAACAGGCTCCTCTTCAGACTTCGAGCATGTCCCAAGCCCAAATACCCTCATCTTGTGCTTCCCTGTGCGAGGTCAATTTAGTCTCTCCTAGACAGACGCTTCAACAAAATATATGTTCGTCCCTCACATTGTTGAAGTCTGTTGGTTACCGCGGGGCTCCGATCGGGGCAGATTCTTATTATGTAATTTTACGTAATGTTACCTAATCTCTCGCGACCCGACAGCCGTCGCTTTCCTTCTTCGCTTTTGCGACGCGTTTCTTGTTTCCTTTCGCGCGATTTCATGATTCTATACCACTACTATGCCTCCCCTAGTCCGTTGGCAGGATCCTGAAGGCAAAAATACCCTCCGGACGATCGTCAAAAATGCCATTCCCCAGTGGAAAGATGGACTGCGTACGGTCCAAGAAGAACTCGTGGCACCAATCCTCGATGGAGATGACATCCTGTGCTGTACGGCAACTGGTGACGGAAAGTCTGCAGCATTCTCGGTTCCCATCCTGGCTCTAAACGAGTATAACAAAAACCGGCACCTCTATGCAGCAAATCTGCCGACACGGTTACATCCTGTGGGTATCGTAGTGACGCCTGCGAAAGGGCTGGCAAATAACATTGTGCGCTTCATTTTACTCTTCATCCTCCATGTACTCAATATGCTGTAACAGGTTTTAGAATTGCAAAAACTCGGTATCTCCGCTTTCGCCTACTGCCGGGAAACGCTCGCGGCTGCGCGTCGTGCCGGCGTCAATCTCGGGAAACTCTTGAGGGAATGCATTCGGTGCTATTGAGTTAGCGGAGGCCGGATCCGAGACAATATATATGTCGTTGGAAATTCCTTGTGCTGCCCACGGCTTCGCCTTTACCACCCAGCACAAGGTAAGCGCTCCGCGCTTCTGCGTTTAGCAGCGCCTCTAATCATTTCCTTCCTCTCCAGATTTTTGCTGTTCATTCTCGGCTTCGCCGCAGTGAATTTACGAAGCAAAATCTGGACTGAGTGAGCGGCGCCGCCGTCATTTACGAGAGCGTAGCGAAAACTAATAATGCACCACCTCCACGCCCTCTTTGTCCGCTTTATACTGCATATGGACTCACCGGAACCAAGGCCGACCGCTATCGTGGTATACAAACAATCATCACCCAGGTCATCGTAGATCTCTGGATTTCGAAGGCCACAAACTCACCCGTCCTAAATTGAACACTGGTGGGATACGCCCTCGTCAAAGGAGGGTGCCCACACATGCACCATTTCTTGCCCCCCGAGCCCTTGCAGTCGTGGCGCCTCGGACAAACGGCCTCAACGCACAAAGCACAGCGTCTCGTCGCTTTAGCCTTTCGAGTCACAGGACCGGGTGTGGGCGTGGAAGCGCCAGGCAACAGTGCCTGCTGCACAGCGACTGGCCGGATTATTGCAGGTGCCGTCGACTGCGAAGGCTGCGGGGGCGCAGGCTGTGGTGTTATTTGGACCAGCGACTCCGAGTCCCCAGTTTCCGTCGACTCCCCCACCTGCAATGTGGTTACCTGCTCACCAGAACCTATTCCAAGGAGCTGAGAGTCGACTACGTCACCAATATCCTCTGCCTCAGCCATAAGATTGAAAGATATTGGAACATCGTCCCCTGGAATAATGAAGTCAGTGCGGGTTCTGCAGAATACGATAAGACTAGTCAAACCTGGAATAGAGAGATCCAGTTCTCCGTCAGGAACAGCCTCAGGTAGCGGAATTGCAGGAAGTGCGTGAGTATAATTATCATCCGAATTCAGGACGTCGAGAAGGGGTTTCCGTGCGGTGAAATTGGCGCCAGTCGTGAGTGTAGAACGCTCTGATTTCCAGAGAATCGTTTTTTTGTGGTGCGCCTCAAGTTGTTGAGGTAGTTTGTAGTAAAGTCGGAGATTGGAGTCGGCTACAGAGCGTGACTGGCCGTCCACAAGTTCGTTCCAGAACTGCGTAAACTTGAGGAAGTCGATGTTCTTCCAGTGCTCGTGGGGCGGATAAACTTTGTTTCCCTTCCTGAATTTCGGGTGATTAATATGCGCCTTGAACGTGAGATATTCTTGGTGAGTATGCACTGGAACCACTGCCGCAAGAGTTCGTTGACGGAGTTGGAGGTAATGGTACCGGTTTACGGACTTGGTAGAGAGCCGTGTTAGAGCATGGACCGGCGTATCGTGATGGTGCGGTAGACCGGTGATATGCGGGCGAGGAAGTGTAGTGATTTTGAGGTTTTCGGCAAGCGATTTGGCTATAGGGAGGATGCCGATAGTTTCAGAGGTGGCTATCCGAGTGGGAAGTACGCGGGGGCGAGGGAACGAAGTCTCACAGCCGACTGCAATGGCAAGTTCGACAATCTCGTCTCTGATCCAGAGTGCATAGTGTCCGCGATATTTTTTGCCTGTACGATTATGAAACCCGACCTGGTAATATAAACAGGATCAGAACCAAAAATATAAGAGAAGAAAAAATAAGTAGATACCCTCACGTTCCGGCGTAGGATCCAATTAATCAGAATGCACTCCGCCAATTCGGGAGAAGCTCTCAGTGAGCCAAAGATGCGACGAACAACCATGTGAAATCCACCCTCGAGCGAGTTCGTCCCTCGAACGGTACGGTAGATGCTCAGTCCATCGCGGTCCTTTCCCATTAAATAGTAAAGCGGGACGCCAAGAGGATCTGAGAGGTAACCATCTCGCGCGGTTTGAAGGAGATGCTGTACCATCTCCTTTGCGTCATCTGAGAAGAAGGGGCCGTCACTTTTTTTGGTAGAAGACTGGATGTCTTGGTAAGCCTTGAACAATTTATCGAGTCGACCCAACAGAACAGCACGTTGCGGAATATAGCGGCGGATACGGCGATTAAGGGCCGAGGATTTTGCGCGCTTGTAATATTCCCAGTCGCCGCCATTTTTTTCAACCACGGCTCGAACAGCGCACACGTCCGACTGGTCTCGAACAAATATTGCCTCGCTGAAGTCGTGAGCAAAGGCTTTGAATGCTGAATGTTTTTTCGACAAGAGGCGGAGGAGTCGGTCCATATAATGAAATGCGTCATCGAGGACGCGGCTAGGGAGCTTCTCCGATTGTTGTATTAGCGTGAAGGTGCGTTCGATGCCTTCCATCAGTGTCTCTTATAAACAGACGCTACAACAAATTTGAACTCGTACCTCGTTTTGTTGTACCTCCGTACTGTCTAGGTGCTTTGGCGGAGCGCTTCGAACGACGCACAGCGAGCGGGAGATCCTCCGCATTGACGTTCAACTCCGAGTCCTCTGCAGCACCCTGTACGGCAACAGATTCTCGTCAGATTTTATTTCCTTATATAGTAATTTGCACAAATTCTCGGACCTTGGAATGGCCAAAACCCTATCTCACAAGGTGAAACTGGGATATTTGAGCACTCCATTGCTTATTAATGGAGTTCAGCTTTGATTCCATTGCCAGCTAGGTACACCTAAGGCTAAAATAAACTGGGAGATTCTGCGCGGATTTGTTGCCGTACAGGCCCTAAGTTAGTCTCTCGTAGACAGACGCTTCAACAGTATCGAGCTCGTTCCTCGCTTGTTGAAGTCTGTTGGTCACCACGGGGGTCCGATCAGAGTATCCGCTTATTACCAATCATTTGGCGGGCAATCTTTTGCCGATCACTGGCCAAATGCTCGTAAACTGTCCATTGAACATGTCTGATAGCGAGAACTCCCGTCCACTTCGCAAAATTCTGAAGAGACCGAACATTTTTCAGAGGGATAAAGTATCAGTTTGCATCGTTGTCTGTTTAAAATACAGGAATCTCGGTGCTACAAAGATGATTGGTAATAAGCGAATACCCTGATCGGACCCCCGCGGTAACAACAGGACTAAAAAATGGTAGATTAGAGCGAAAAAGTAATTTTGATAAAGACTATTGGATATAGAGTGCATAGTGCTCAGAGACTTGCAGACCAAGAAAAACGGCTTTTTGAACACTTTTTTCACGAATTTCCTCTACACCCATACACCCCGGAAGCCCATACCTTGGTCCTTCCACCGAAAGGTATGGGTTCCGAGGGGTTCGACTGTAGCTCGGTGTGCAAATTGACCGCTTGCTGTCAGCCTGTAGGCTTCTGTAGGCGTCACTGACCTCATTGATATCGAGCGGCGAGCGCTCGCTGTCAGGCCACTGACCTGCTAAATAAGTTACAGTTTTACCGCCTCTCACTGATCAAAACTGATCAAAACTGAGCGCCGGCATTGAGCGCTCGCTGTCAGCCTCTCCCACGGGATTCTTCTCTCCTCTCACTGCCCTGCTTCTCGTTATTTCTCCGAAGATGGTTCGTTTTTCTCACGAGAAAGTTCGGACATGGATCAATAAACGTGACTTGTAAACAACACCACATTTGACGCGCGTTCCTTTCTCATTACGCGTCAAAAATGGCCGCGTTCCTCTGGGTCCTCGCCGTTTGCCTCTGGATTCACCCCTTATCCATCCTCTCTTTACTTTCCACTTCATTCTCTGTATTCGAAACCCGGCCTTCATCTCACGATTCATACCAAAATGACATGGGATTGGGCTCTGTGAGGCGGGAGCTGAACCTTTAGGAAAGGAGGCATTTTACAACAGAAAATCCAACCCCAGGTGTTTAACCCTAGGTTACCTCGCTGGTTACCTCTGTGTAAACTAACTGAGGTAACCACTCCAGTCGCTCCATCGTAGTATGTCCTCTTACTCGTTCTCTAATCGTCTAACTAACCTCGCAGTTAGTTCCAACTACAAGTTATTGCTCCGAGTCTGGGTTCCGATTGGCCCCTTACGTCAAATTCACCTCGGTACGTCCTCTTAATTATTCTCGAATTTTTTTACTCGCCTTGAATCCCTGCTCCATGTACCGGCATCACTCTTCAGCCCAGTACCGTCCAAATCTGTCCGGGAATTCATCGTTGTGAGTTACCACAACCCTCCAGAAGACTTACTGACCTTTTAATTTGTATACCTACCTCCAATGCAGCCTGACGCTCCCTGCATCAGAGTGTGCGTTCAGCAGAAACTCCATCCTAATTTTATCTTGATTCACGGTTCACAGACTCTATGGACACATCCTTCTCACTGTCCTTCATTCAAAGCCCTCGAATCGTGTACACCTCCCATGCGAGTGCAGTCCCTTATACATCTCCTCATCCCCTCTCAGCACAGATTAGACTATATTCTTCGCACACTCCAGAACCTCGCTGTGAAGACGCGTTATCCGGCGTAAACAAGCGACCTCGGGCTGAAGCACGCGTTTTCTCGCCTAAGGCACGCGCCGCTCTCGAGTCCGGGCCAGTCTTTTATTCCGCGAATACTCTATCATATAGATGGCTAGTGCATATCAAAGGTCCGGCGTAACGCTGCGTGTGGGTCGCACACCGCAGCGCACATCGTCGAGACCTCGAAAACGCGGTGCACGCACCGGCTGTCGTGCCCTCAGGGTGAGAGCCGCACACGCAGCACGCGAAGCGCGTTCGCGTCTATCTATCTTATCCGAGAACCTGGGCCTAGGTTCTCGGATTAGATAGATAGATAGGACTTGCTAAGATCATATATGTACCAACAACTCCCCGCCACTCTCAAAAAATCGATTTACGATTTTAAATTTTTGACCCATACAATGTCTTCTAGCTACCAATAGCTGCTCAAATATGCATTAACAGAGTTTTCGAACAATATCTGACCTCGCTATTAGGGTTGCAAGTTCGATGCATCAAAGTTGTCACGAAGTCACGTCCCCTACCATAGACTCGTGTATCGACAACAATAAAATCTTTCAAACCCGCTTTCGATGCCGTTTGCGGGTCGCCTGCTCAAAACCGAGTTCCCGATGGCTCGGCTGGTTCTTGTGCTCGCACTTCTCCCGTCCACCCCTCCCTTTGCATGTCTCCTCCAGCCCGCAGTTAGCGTGAGCGCAGAGGGCGCAACACCGCGCTGCCCGCTTGGGTTTCGGACCTCCATCCAACCGTGCTTGCTTAGCCGGACGCGCCATCTCCGTTAACTCGTAGTCGCCGTCATGCCTGGTAGGTGTGAACGCGAGGATGGTTTGTTGGAGCTCTGGTTGCGGGAGCGGTTGTTCCCCAAGTTGAACAGGAGGAGGTTCGAGATTTGGGACTGCAGCAGCTGCCTGGATGGTGCGTTCAGTCGACAACTGCTGGCGCATCACCGTTGGGTTGAACGAGGACATGTCAACACCGACGAATGCTGCGAGAAAATGAGCAACTACGTGCTCAGGTTGGTAAGCACCTACGATCTGCGTCGTAGTCGACTTCAACGGTTTCATGGGTGATTGCAGGGAGAACGACGGCCTTGCGAGATGGATCACGAAGGAGTTCATAGATCGCCTCAAGGGCGGCAACATTCTCCCCCATGTTCAGTGTTGCCCGGGCAGTTTTCCACTGGATCCACTTCTTGTGGTGGCATTCAAGCTGCTCCGGAAGCTTGAAATATATTCATTTTCTCGAGTCGAGCTCGGTGGGCGACTGTGTAGCAACTCGACGGTTCCAAAACATGCAAACTCATCGTATTTGGTGACCTTGTAGACCTTCTCGGGTGCGCTGTTTGTGCTGGAAGGAATGAACGATCCAATGTTCTCTTGGAACACAGACTGCCGCGCCAAGTGCTGGATCATCTGTGGTTCCGTCATCATCTGCTGTGACTATCAAGTGCCGATATTCCTATGAATCCTGTTGGAAGACAAGCCAAACTACAAGCTCTGTCTCTGTTCAGTCCATGATTAGGGTGTTTCATACATCCCAACTTGGCGCCCAACTTGACCCCAACTCGGTGTCCAACTTGACCCCAACTTGACCGAGTTGGGGTCCAAGTTGGGGTCCAAGTCGGAGCCACATGTGTGAAACACCTGTTGGCTTCTTCCAACTTTCGGTCCAACTTGCGCTAACCGTTGGGTGTCTGAACCTCAGTGGGAAATGTCTTCCAAATGCGGTAATTATGCCCTTCCCTCTTACCTCCACTGCCGCCGCTCTTCGTGAACTGTATCTCTTACTCCTTGAGATCCTACGGGCTCAGCGTGAACGGAATCCATCGGAAGATACAACTACTTGGCTCCCACTGCTCTTTTCATCCAGCCCAGCACCTCCGAATCAGCCGCGGCATTATGAAAGACGCGGCAACTATGGGTCTCTTAGCCCTCATCCTCTGGGCCAGACATTGCAGCCACGTATAATCGACTACCATGAAGGCTTCTTAGACTCTCCAATGACCCAGCAACAAGGCTGTTCTGATGTATGTATATTATTGCGGCACTCTGGATACCTTTTCATTTTGATTCCAGATAGACTGTCCATCTGATACCACGGTGATCCTCGCAAGCCCCGGAACGTGTGGGATATCGCCGGAGGATGATGCAGATACTGTACCAGTCGCAATAACCTCCGAAGCGACCTAGGTAGTTTTCATAATATTCGGTGGTCTCTGCGGGACGATATTCGATGACGACTCCGCCACATGACTATTGCCTTACGCCTGGTGGCTAACCTAAGTGCCCTTCCGGTTCGACAGCAGCCTCCATCTGAAGGCTAGGACTCAGTGTACCATACTATTGTCACAAAGTGATGTCCGCTATCATATTATGCATGTGAGTAAGAGGAAACAGGGTTGTTTGAATCCAACGGCATTAAATACATGTTACCGTTAACATAAGTGGTTCTCCGGAAATTCCACTTGACAGCCCCTCGCACGCAACCTGTTCCTGACGGGCGGAAAACGGGTATGCGCAACGACAGAGTCCCAGCTCCCATAAAGTACGACGCGTTCAGGGGTGGGGAATTCTGGGGTGAGAAAGAGCTCAAAGTGACGCTCGATAGCGGGCCAGTTGCAAACGACCGCGACAGCAGAATGGAGGCGGATGGAGGATAACGTGGACTGCTCGCCTTGTGGCGCAGTAACATTGTTCCAGATGTCGTAGCAAAGTTCGCGTAGGCACGGGCATCGTGTAAATATCGAGGAAAATGGAATGGTGGTCCCAGAGCCGAAGATTTCGAGTGTGTGTAGAGATGGGAGGAAAGGAAATTCTAATGAAAGCAAGTGCACAGACGTGCACTGAAGCCGGGTGAGGCCTCGCAGATCCATTTGGAGGAGGGAGGACGTCGCGTATGCGGATCGTCCCAGCACCGGGAGGCCAAGCGTCTTCAGAGCAGGAAGGGCAGCCAGATTGGCTAGTCCATTTCCGCGAGGTTCTGATGACGCAAAGAGATGCTCCAGGTTCGGCGAGGCGCGGAGAACCTGATGCAGGAGACCGGAAGCTATCAGTGACTCGGAGCAGTATATATGCCTGAGGAAGTCAAACTGAGGTAGCTCCAGCTCCCTGTAGGGATCTAATGTCACAAAAGTCGCTCGCATGGATGTTGATACTTCGTCTGGTTGTACAACAATCTGCACCTGTGGGCACAACGCAAGGATCTGATAGTTATGATCGAACCGGATGGTCGAGAGTTTGATGCTGTGGACAAGGCGAGCGGTGGACGGCCTTTGCAGCGAAGGGTAGAGTATGTAAAACCGAGCGTCGACCCGGACGTTCTCATACAGGATCTCTTTCGCCAGGCCATGCCACATCCTACACACGAGGACAAAGGAACGAGCATCCTGGTCGCAGGCAATCACTGTTGGTAATCTGGGCCGATTCATGGATGCACGCTCACCCGCAAGAAATCCCGCATATCCTTGAGAGGATCACGAATCGGCTCGTATGGTAGGGGACGCGACTTCATGTCAAGTCGCAATTTTGCAAATTTTGGGCCGAAAGTAGGCGCAAACGACAGGAAAATAACATGTTTCTATTCAAATTTCACGTTTCGGACTTTGGGTATATAGTCACGTGACCAACCCGCCAAATCTCGGCAGGTGCAAAATTTTTCAAGTATGTGTTTTGAGCCCGTTTAAAATACGAGAAAAAAAATGCGGCTGCTCGGCGGGCTCAATATCCCGGGAGGTAACTCCTCGGTGCTCTTTGTACATCTTGGCAGCAAACTCAGCTACAGCTCCTGTTGTGCCGTGGTGATAAATATCAAGATATTGATGTACTCGTCGGAAGAAGCGACAGATGGATATCAGTGGGCACATGTCAAGTGCTTCCTGGAGAATCCGCTTCCTATGCTCGAACTTGCCGTTGCTTTGCTCGTGGAAATAATTCTTGCACCACCCCCAAAATACTCAATGGGATTGAGCTCTGGGTGGGAGGAAATGACACTCGTCGCCCACCTCCTTGATAATCTGCAGCCAATCTGCGGCGCAACTGTGGCGGATTGAGCAGGTAGTTCAGCAATCTGTGATCTAATCCACGCACCTTTTCGAGCAGATACGGCTCGTTCTTGAAGTCACAATGAAGCTGTTGAAACGTTTGGGGCGTGCCATAGTCCTGTTCACGAGGTCGAGGGCTGGAAGTTGTGCTTGTTTGGCTTACACGTGACCCACCACGTGACCCAAACCCGCCAAATCGGCTCTCAAAAAATCGATTTACGATTTTAAATTTTTGACCCATACAATGTCTTCTAGCTACCAATAGCTGCTCAAATATGCATTAACAGAGTTTTCGAACAATATCTGACCTCGCTATTAGGGTTGCAAGTTCGATGCATCAAAGTTGTCACGAAGTCACGTCCCCTACCATAGCGGGTAAGCCTCGACGGACCCGCAACAGCCGGAGATTGTCTGCGAGGCGTGTGGGGCTGGGAAGCACTGCCTTGGGTCAGTTCTTGAACTTGTCTATGGAGATTTCTGATCTCCAACTGGTCATCCTTTGCCTGCTGCTTCCTGGCCTTTACCTCTGCTCGCAATTTCTTAGCCTCGCGGCCCGTGAGGCTCTCCAGCTCGCGCTGCTTCTCTTTGGTTCGTGCCTGCCTTTGCGACTGGTTTTTGAAGCGTGATTGAAGAGAATTGTTCGGGTTTTCCAGAACACCTGAAGTCATTGTCGCTTTGATAACCCGTGCCGTGTCACTGTCGAGTTTCTTCGCTCTATTCATGTATAATATAAAGGCAAGGTTGAATTTGCATCACTCACAATAGAATAGCGTCAAGCAATGACCGCCTGGTGCTATTCACCTGGTTGTCCTGTGCATGACTACCTTCGATGGGATTCGTATCACGGGGCGTTAGATCCCAGTGCTGTTTATCCATCTGCGAGACTTCCCGATTCAAAGAAGGCAGCAGCCATGGATAGCTCATCTTGTGCGTCCACCAATCTATCAGAATTAATCAGTGATGTGTTTCTGCTCTCCTTACTCGCTTCAACTTACTTTGAACTTTTGCGTTGGTGGATTCTGCACAAAATGTGTAATAGTTCTGAATCTCCTCCTCAGAGCAAAGGTAAGGGAATCCGAGCAAATAGGCAAGATCGGTCTCGCTGATGTACGCCTTGAGCGCGAAAACACCGCTGGATAATTGTATAAATATGTCATCAAGAGGTTTTTGAGAGCGCAATCTCACCGATTGAAATGGACGATGCACGTCTTCCATATAAACATCAATATCGAGTCAATGTCCACTGTAGCGACACCAGCCACACTCAGCAGGTTCATGTGTCGTAAAATGATTACGTCCCCAAGACCCTGAGCCTGGGCACCTTCAGAATCACCTATGACGCCGAGGAGCTTTGATTTCGGTGAGAAGAGCTTGAAGTTCAGCTTTTTCCCCGTGATGGTCTCGATAGCGTCGAAAATCCCATTCCAGACGAGAACAAAAGCCTCCCGTGATGCTCGATTACTCCAAACACGTCCGATGACAGTCCCTGTAAAGATTTGAGGATGCATTGAGTTACAACGGAAAATACTCACGTTTATCGATAGAGTTCAGCCAAATGACAAGCTTCCACTCGTTGGTCTCACCGTGAACTACGCCGAATGTAGTGTCAACCATAATCCAGATTGCGTCTAACGTTAGGAAAGCGAGCTCCGGATTGATAGTGATAATAACATGTGTGCCATCTGGGCGAGTCATGAAAGCGTGAATATATCTGTCCTGAATGTCGTGAGACCGATCCTTGTCAAATTCAAAATAGATAGCTTCAAGATGGGTTCAAGACGGGTTGTCAAAGTATTGAGGGCAAGAACGAACCGGGGAGTCCAGTACCATCTGGATACATAGTTTGGCGTGTGTCTTTGACCATGTCCCGACGTTTGCGGCTGTTAATCATGCCGGGATGCAGCTCTTGCGGGAGCCTGCCTGCGAGAATTGAATGGGTGCTGGATGCTGAGAAAAATATCAGTGTTAATTCAATGGTTGCGGTTGGGATGCCTACATTTATCTATGCGAAGAGTGGTCATTCCCACCGGGCCCGCAGCATCGATACATTGCTGATATTTCATTTTGACTTCAGCTGGGATCTTGGTGCGAGTGAAGGACGGATGATTGTGTGGGACACCAGCTGCAGGAATTATAACTGCGCGCAAGTCCTTGTCATTTATAGGGACAAGAATTGAGAGTTGTGCACGGCATTCATGTTTCTTAAGTTTTGCGACGACATGAACCCCATCATGGTAGTGATTCCGCGCTAATGAGGATATACATGTCAGTGACAGTGTAGAAACCAGAATTTGACCGGAATGTGATACGCACGGCATACAGAATTTTTGGGAAGATGGGATGGGTGAATAATTTGCATGCAAGATCCAGCGAGAACCTCGGTATCATTGTCCTCATCGTCAATCGGCTCGCCTTTGAACAGTTTCACAAGGATCGATTCCCGTACCGCTGACGGGATTGGGACAAACCGGTGGATCTTTGACATTTGAGCAGAGTCGCCGTGTGCCCAATTGGAACACCCAATAAAGTATGTTTTACCGTTCATCTTTCCCTGAACATGTGCAGTTTAGCGGTGTAAAAATAAGGGCAAGACAATTAATCAAAACTTAATACCTGCGAGAACTTCCGTAGGATGGCACGACCGCCACAGGGGATATCAGAATCTAGATGTTGGCCTTTGCAGTAGGTCTCGACTACACCGCGGTAAAATCTGTATGATGATATGAAGGGAATTGAAGGGTCAGAGGAACAAGAGACTCACGCAGAAGCTATAGCAGCGACACTATTGGCTTCGGAAGCCTTTGCCGTCATAATGGGCGCTGAGATGAGTGAATGCGGTGCATCTGTGTCATCCCATCGACGGCAATCCTCGAGAAAATCATCAGAGGCTAGAGTGCATTTATAGCAGCCGCTGCAGGTCAATGTGGAGCGGCGGCATAGGACCGGCTCATCCGAGTCATCGTTCAGAATCATGACCTTGGCGAGACTCCGGTCCGATTTTGAGCCAGTTGGACCTGTGAACGAGTCTTGACACTGAATATTGTCAGGGATAGAGCCGAAAATCGAAAGACTGAATTCAAATACCTCTTTTTTAATGAATGCATCGACTGTCAAGGTCTTTCGGCCAGACTGAAGAAGCTTCGGTGTCCCACTGAGGTCCAGAATGTATGCGACACGATTAGTTGCAGCCGGAACGTCCCAGGATTCCGGGACCAATGTGATGGGAATAACCTCATCAACGAACATGCCTCCCGTGCGGCGCCTCTCGCTCTTAGCTGTTACACGAATACCTTGCTCCGCATCTGAATCAGAGTCGGCCGCCTTTCCTTTACCTTTATTCGTCGACGTGGATGCTCGCTTTCGAGGCTTCACCTTCCCATTGGCTTTACGTTTCCGTTTGGAAGTATCGTCGTCAGGTTCAGAGGAGGAATCTAAGAAGACAAGACAAAATCACATCCGAACCAGCTCAAAGTACAATTGACATTCACATACCATCTGAGGTGCAGCCGCCACGGAAACGAAAAGCAGGGCCATGTGATACTGATGGATAATGATCTTCAACCTCCGAAGAAGAGTCTGGTTGTGTATGTTAAATATCCATAAATAATCAACTCGCACTGCTCACCGTCGGAACCACATCCTCCACGGAAACGAAACGCTGGACCATAAATACGGGGTTGGGATATGTTGCATCGAAACCCATCACCATCGTTTTCGCAAGGAGGGTCTGCCAGCAATTCAGCCACCAAAGCCGGAATTGAGATGCAATTATCACTCACTCTCGGAGCCACAGGCCACCGCAAAACACGAAGGTGATGTGAAAGATGACGATGAATCATGTCCGAAGTCACCAAATTTGCTTTCAGAATCCGAGTCTGCAGGTTATGTGCATATGCATCGTCCCCTCGCTGCGGTGGAATAGGATAGGCATGAACATACCATCGGAGATGCAGCCGCCAGGTGAATTGAGAATAAGGCCACACGATGGAGGGGGGTTTCGATTGCGAGGATTGGGTGCGGCCGAAGGAACGTGACAAAGAACGGTGTAGATGTGAGTTACTATACCCAATATCCAAGTAATCCAGAACAAACGACCCAACCCGATGGGTTTGTTGGATGGCCTGCGATAAGCTGGGAGGCGACGAATCCTATCAATCCGCATATGTGATATATGGGAGCGTCGGAATACGATGTGGCCAGTACTGAAAACATGGCACATTTTTACGGGGGCCGGAACGAAGTATTGAGCTTGTAACAAGACCTGATTAAAAGTATGATACTTTAATAATGGAAGACTCACCTAAAACACTGAGCCAAACGGTGCAGAACCCAGAAAGGTACATCGACAGATAAGATGTATCAAGAGGATCGTTCGCAGAAAAGTAATGAGAGAGAGAGCAGCCCAAGACAGTGCTTATGAGAAGAGTGAGAAAGACCCGAAAGATAATTCCCAAGTGCTGCAAAGATCGCGCATTTGAAGACGGCCGAAGCCTAGGCTTCTCGTACCCTGAAGTAATGTCTCGGACAGTGCTTGATACCATTCCTTGATCAAACTCACCGGCCATAGTTGGGTAGCGGCAGCTTTTGTAAGGAGAGTGTAGGTGGGGGGAAAGTGAAGGCAACGGTGCACTTCTGGCGCATTTTTTAGTATTTTGCACTCAGGGTCATCGCTTACTCCGTTGAGTTCGTTGAGTTCGCCGCCTTGCAGTGAAACCGATCACAAACAAGTCATCAAAAGTCCTTGTCGTGCCCCAAGATTTGTGTATCCAGAAGAAAATTTGTGACATTGAGCGCTCGGGCTCAGCGAGTGGAAGAGAAGCAAAGGGTATATTAAAGGCAGGTAATAGCAAAAGACAGTCGAATCTACGACTAATCTCAACGTTGTCTCAGCGGAATGGTAGCAGGAAGGTCGAAATGAAGATCGACGACACGTGGGCGCGTCCGAATCGGAGCCGGGACTCCGGATATAAGCGAGGGTGTGTGACCAGCTTGGCCTGATGGCCTGAGCCGCCGAATGATGGCGCCGTGCCTTGCCGGGTTTTCGTTTTCGTTTCTCGTTTATACCGGTGCGCCTAATAGCCCAAGTCCCGAGCCTGCACGATGCGGCCCTTCCAAGGACGACTCTAAATCGGAGACCTCTGTGCTCGATACACCCCCTCGACCTACCTACCACATGTACGGGCTTGCCTCGTCAACAAGGGACTCCGACGACGAAGATGTGTTGCTCCCCGTCGCCGCCCATGGGAGCCCCCGTGCAACAGCACCACCCTGCGTAAGTCCTGCCCGTTTCTAATACCTGCACTCAGCTGACCTGGGTGAAGGATGTGTTTGGGCCATTGCGACGTCGTGTAAGCAGCGCCGAGTACAAGCAGCTGCGGATCGATGCGGAAGCCTCTGCACATCTCAGGCATCTGCGGACGGGCGCGTGGCTTAGACAAATTCGGCGGGATACTGCGCGGGATCGCTAGTGAAGGAAGATGGATCCTTGGGGCAGGTGGACGTTCGTAATGAGGGCGACGACAAGAAGGCCGTGATATCCGGCGGCGGGCGGAGAGGATCCAGGAGCTCACGAGGCGGCCGTAGAAACTAATCTACCTACATCCTCACCATTGTCTTGTGCAGACCTTTATATTGTGAATCAATTTCAGGTCCAAAATGCGTTGCTTGAGAACAGAATTGGTGTATCCGCATGGAAGGATGCGATGACATTGGCTAGGAGATGGCTGAACATTGACTCTAATCCTCTTGGCGGCAGTTAGCGTTGCATATGTCCTTCATGCTCAGCAGTTACCCATGGCCATTAAAAGCAGCCCCCATGTTCCAGAAAAAATCCGAAATAATACATATTTAGCAAGTACTACTTGTACTTGCTCTATTCGACTCGCGGCCGTTTATTCGTGCCACCATCACCCTCTCTTTCATTGCTCCCCGTTAAATCTCTATTTCTGGCCGTCGCCTGAGGTTCTGTTCCCCCGGCCTTCGCGGCTTTCTTTTTTTCCCTCGTAGCGGCGGCTTTCTCCTGTGTTGCTGCCCGTTTTGCTTTTTGTGCCGCAGCGAGAGGGGCCGAAAGCTCATCGTGACGCCGCCTTTGGTCGGGAAACAATGGGCGGGGTTTTGTGAGAGCTACCGGGAGTATTTGCGAAGCAAGGCAGCGTTGTGGAACCCGTGAGTGTTGATCACAAAACGGTCGTCACCCTTGTGAACAATGAAATGGATCAGCTTGTCTGATTCCTGGCGTTCTTGCATTTGGCGAGTAACCCCGCTGGCATCACATCCGCATGCACGACAGTCGTGCTGCGCGTTGAATGAGAATTGTAGGGACTATGCATAGTGTTAGCAAATGATGTCCGCATCTGCAGAGCCAAAAAAACTCACTTTCGACGGCAACATGACCCGACTTGTCTCTGTATCAGCGAGAAGCACAGGCATGTGCAATTGAGGATGTAGGGCTTCTCCGACATTGTATTTCGAAACAACGAGGATACCTTGCGCAGACTTTCCGCCTTTCGGAAGAAGAATCCTATGGACACGTCCGACCATGGCTTCCTGCTCAATCTTGTTGAATGCATGCTTATTAAAAACAAGCATAGGCTTACATTGTTCACTCGGAACACTGCCCACGAATCCACTGCACAGCGATCACCCGAGTTTGCTGTTACATTTTGACCGTCTGTCCACGACGCGTTGCGATCGAAGGGTATCGCGCAGGGATTGGCGGCCCCGATAAGGCAGGTCTTTTCGGCTGTCAAAGCTGCCTCCTTGTGCTGCTTTTTCTGTGCAACTGCGCGGATGATTCCGGTCGTCCAAACCGGCGGTGGAGCCCATCCAAGGTGTCTCTGGATAATCGGAGTGTTGCGGAGAATCCGATGGACATCCTTTCCAGCACGTATCCAGGCCCCATCCTGGAGCCAATGGCCGCCGCTCAGGATATGCTTGACACGGTCCAAGTCCGCCAGTTTGGCAGCTATATCCCGACTCGGAGCTTGATGATTGCTGAGAACAGAGCACAGCCGAAAGATGGCGTTGAAGCACTCAAAGATTTCCGTTGAAAAGCGAACAGCAGGTCCACGCCGTCGTATGTCCTGTATAATGTCGGCAGCCGGACCGAACGGCACTGCCACCCATCAACCCCTATGACTGTAATTCATCTCTTCTATTGCTCTTGCTCAGTGCATTTCAGAGTCGCACAAATTGGTATGGATGATTTAAGCACCATTAGTTGTGATTATCTTCCTCAGCAGCAACCATACAGTGCGCGGCATCACATCACGCCTCCGGATTTGGCAGTAAACAGCCAACAACATTGCAAACGTTTCTACATTTTTCCGTCACTAGTAGTTAAGTAGAAAACACATTTAATGAGCTCTAGTATACCTAAAGTACCCGTGGTGTGGTCCTCAAAGTGAACAAAGAACATTTTATTTTGAGCCGCCGAAAAAATGAAACAGCCCCTATTGATGCCATCAATTTCCTTTTTGGGTAGGGTTATCGCCAGCCGCTGTCGCTCGGGCGATAATTTTGGGGTCCGAATGGATATTGGCGGGAATACGGCGATGGGAACTGTATGTTTTGACGGCATATGCAGCTTGTCGGATGTTTAAACCCACTCTAAGGCCAGCTCAAAGTCAAACCTCCGTGCAATCAAGCAGCCGACGCTCACGTACCTATATGCGTCCATATACCTGTAACAATGTTGAAAATAGCGACGAATATTGTCAGTGGAGACGAGGTCAAGGCACTCTGGCACAAGTTGTTGTGCGCGAGCAAATGTCCCATCCGTGAACTCACGGAAACCTAGAAATAGGTATTGAGTAATGAATACCGGCTGAGCGAGAAAACCCACGGCGCTTCAATTGACTCCAAACCATCTCGATTGGATTCAATTCGCAATGGAATTTCGGAAGAAACAGGCACTTGTGCCCTGCCTTCTCTATGATAAGCTGCAGCAATGGTTTTTCCGTCAGGAAGTCAGTTTGAAGGGACATGATCCGTTGCATGCAACAGTCCGATGGACGGTCAAGGTCCGCATCTTCCATCTCTGAAACCCCACGGCCCAAACCTGCAAGCCCACCGCTTTCTGCCTCCTCTTGTTGTGATTTTGCGTCCTTCAAAGCCTTCTCGCGAGCAGCTTGCGACAATTTACATGTGGAACAAACACCGACCAGTTTTTTCCCAGGATGCTCGACCTCGAATTGTCGGAGTATCCCTCGTTCCCGCAGGACCTGCTCCATGCCTTTTGGCTGGCCAGCAAGCGAAATCCCATCAGAATTAACCCCGGTATAATCCTCGGGGAAAACCATCGCCTGAGGTTGACCTGTCGAAGGGATGATGGTGTCGCGCATCCGCGGTTGCTTCCCCCCGGGACCGCGATTCATTTTGTGTGCCAAAAGGGCATCAGATGCATATGCTTCATGAGCTGAAGAGCAGTCGAAGACAAAAACCGCAACACCGTTGGGATATTTGACGTTGAATATCTTGATCACATCCTTGACCTGCACAACATTGAAAATTATTCGGCATAGATTGAGAAGACACACCTGAGCAATCAATTGAGGCATATCCCACCACGGATCGTGTTTTGCTCCAGGGTAGATAATGCGACGTCCATCGAAGCTGGGGATTTGATAGGCTGAAAAGGGTGCAGGTGGAGGGGTGGAGTCCAGTCATTTTCGGCATAAGTGCGACCTTGTGCAGGAGTTTCATTGGCAGGTTTTTTGCCGTCCCTTTACCCTTGCGTTTCTTTTCTGTTTGAGCGCTCTCGGTTGTCTCTGTAAAGAGTTCTGGGTCAATGATGAGGGGAGGTACTGAATCGTCCGGAGCAGCGGCCTGCTTCGACTTTCTCGCTCGCTTTGCAGGAGCAGGCGCAGTTGCGTGTCAGGGTTCGAAGTCGAGGCAACAGTGGTCGGAGTGGGTTAGCAGCGGCGTCTTTAGCAGCTGTGAGCGGGTTCGTCGAAGTGTTGGATGCTGGAGGACGAGGTTCTTTGGGAAGGGCTAGCTGTGCTTTGATTTCCTCGGCGTTCAAGACGAGTCTGCCGCCATGCTCAAAGATAAAATCCGAGATGTGGACGATTCGTCCCGACTCTTTTGACGTAGAGGCTGCTCTCCCTCTCTCATCCACTCGAAATTCGCCATATCACCGGCGTGAACGCAGCATTCATCGTGCGATATCACGTAGTGTATTTCTCACCAGGTTTGAGGACTGGTGCGATTTCTTCGAGGGTCTTCTCGTCATATTGGTAGCAGAATCTGGTTTGTTCTGCGTTGAGAAATCAGAAAAATAGCAGATATTGAAACACGCACGGCAAAATCTGCAGCCATAAATATTCAATGAACTTATTCCTGCTTTCGACGACATCTTTTCTCTCATGCCCGTCGACGTACACTCCTTTCTGGACACGGCAAAGATTGAAGCCCATCTTTTTGAGCCAACGAACAGCTGTCGACTCGCTGATGGTCGCATTGATCTCGAGATGAGGAAGTAAAAAATCGTTGATGTATCGACGCATTTTTGCGGGCCTCATCTGAATATCGAGATGATGATTTCGGATCTGTGTTCCAGACAAACAGGGTACGTACCGGCCCAAGGAACCCACCCTCGTCGACTTCAAGTGTCCCTTTTACCCACTCTTGAAGTGCGTCCCGAATGGCGGGGTTGTCGAGGAGAGACTCATGATGTGCCCCTGCACCTTGGTGTTTCTCCGGCAAGGTCCCATCGGCCAAAAGCTGTGCTGCCATCTCGCGGAGAACCCTGGCATAATACGAACCCTTTCCGCAGCGGTGAGAAATAGCCAGACTCGCCTCTTCAGAAGGGTGAGAAAGTGAAATCTTCTGCTTCAGCTTTGGGCGCAAAAGACGGCTCGTAGTTTTGACACTCGCAACAAGCTTGATCTTTTTGAGGGACAGCTCAAGAAGTTTGTCGTTGTATTGACTGAGAGCTTCGAGATCAAGAATGGAGCTGGCGGCTTTCTTGTTGCTGATCAGAACTTCCTTCTTCGAAAGTGCCTTTCTGTGCTGCTTGATGAGAAAGCGAATTTTTACGTGATTTCCCTTGACCGTAGTTTCCTTGAGTGCTCCGCAGGCAGCGGGTCCCGGGTTGTCGAGGACGGGGGTTGGTTCTGCTGAAGCCATGGCGAGGCCGTGGCTGGAACACTGTCAACTCCAATAGGGGGTGGGGCAGTCTCGGCGGCAACATCTGGCATCTTCAAACCGTTTCAATTAATTCGGGGCTAAAAACCGAAAAAGAAAATTGAAACATACTAAACTATCTGTGTTACTTTCAACGCCGTCAAGTGGCGGGACAGTCTCGGTAGCAACGACTGGCATCTTTAAACCATTGCAATTAATCCAGGTCAAAAAACCGAAAATGAAAAACAAAACATACTGGACTATCAGTGTTACTTCCAACGCCATCAAGTTGAAATGGCGTGGACACATTGACAACAGTCTGCTTATTTTTTTAAAAGCTGAGCATGGGGAAAGGGAATTCAACAGAATTACCTCGGCCTGCAGGGTTTCACCCGGGCTACAATATCTGCCTGGGTTTCAGGCTCAATTATCTAGGACCCAATGTAAATATGGATGGTTGATTTAATATGGTCTTTGTACCTCAATATCCGAGTCTGGTTCCTCGGACTCCTTTCGCTCTGCAAGAACGACTTTCCGCGGGTTAACCACGCACTGCATCAATGTGAATTTATTGAACATCGTGAATGTGTCCCAAAACAAACATTAAAAATTGAGGCAACGCTCGACTGCATATTGGCGGCCTTGGCTTTCTTTGTTTTTCCCGTTTTCTCGCGCCACTCAGTACTGCGTGATTTTTCTGCTTTTCCGAGCTTGCGATGCGGGATTAAATCTGCATCCAAATTTTGTTTGCGCTTGGCCGGGATAACCTGCAGAATGGCATCAAAGGATAGAATAAAATGAAATGAAAAGAAATTGTACCGGCTTCTCGTGATCAGCACCTGCAGATGGTCCGACCTCAGTATCGGGCTCTGCATTTTCTGGCGGTACGTAGCTTGGATCCGTTGTCAATGACGGATCCAGCGGGAGAGTGACCGAAATAGTCTCGTTGTGTTTGACTGCTTCTCGCTGTAGAGCCGCGGCTTGCTTGCCACTTTTTTTAGGCATCTTCTACGAAGAGTCACTGATGTGTCGTCGGAGGAAGTGCTGTCGCCCTGTGGCAGTGATCGATTTGGTTCTGATTGTTAGAGTTTGCCTGGAGCGCCGAAGAGGTACACACAATTTTTTTGGCAATTTTGGCCGAAAAAGTGAAACACCGTGCGAAAAAATGAGATCTTGTGTCAAACACATTCTTTTGGCCAGTTTCCTGGCTGGAAAAATCAGAAATAAATTACAAAAATTTTCTCGGCATAGTTTGACAGGTGTCGGAGAGGTGGCGCTGCGCACTGTACCCACCCTTGAACAGGTATACAACATGGAGATATTTTTGTCACAAAATATGAGGTTGGTCAGTCACAGGTCACATTTTTTTTTTTTTGATTTGTGTAAAAATCGCCTTTAATCGAAACAAAATTTATCGGCCTTCTCGGGTGAAAATTGATGAATACTTGGTCGAAATAGTACAGTATCCCGAGCAATGCCTGGTGGCTTGCTGCATGGAAAACCGCTGCCCGATCTGCAAGGTTCTGCCGAAGGAGCGTGGCGACCATACACCACACCCAAAGCGTGACGTCGACGAGACTCTGGACTACATCAACCGCTACGATGCAGAACACAAGAACGCAGCTTTCAAGGAGGAGTTCCGAGTCGGCGCCAATCTCGGGTTGCGTCCAGTTCCTCCATTCTGGGCCGGGCTTCCCCACACCGACATCTTCGAGGCGTTCACGCCGGACATCTTGCACCAGCTCCATAAAGGCGTGTTCAAGGACCATCTAGTTTCCTGGTGCACGTCAGTCATCGGGGAGAAGGAAATGGATGCCAGATTCAAGTCCATGCCGGCACACGTTGACGTGTGTCACTTCAAGAACGGGATATCGATGGTGTCGCAATGGACCGGTGGCGAGTATAAAGAGATGGAGAAGGTGTTTGGTGGCCTCATGGCCGGCCACGCGGACCCTGCCGTTATCGAAACCGCCGCTTTGGTGAACAGGAAACGTGGAAACTGTTGCATGGTAGATAGCGGCGGCAAGAATGAATGCGGGGGTATGGTCACCCGAAAAGTTAGAGTGGTCTTCTCTAACCATCGGATAATTTACCTCACAGCTCAATGCATCCCTCAATTTATGCAAATTGTATTTAGAGGTGAGACTAACAGACATTGAAGAATGGATTGAAATTTGGTCGTTGAGCACATAGGTCTGTTACTCATGCACTGTTAGCGGAAGGCTTGGTGTTGTAGAAGGTCTACAATGCAGCGCAAGGCTCACTATGCCCCGATCCATAGTGAATAGGTGGCCTAATAATTGCCGAGATTGTATGGACTTGGTCACCAGGAAATAGGTAAAGGCCAAAGATAAAAATTGGCAATTTACGGCGGTCAAGATTATAGATTACAGAACGTAGTGATCATCGTTTACCAGCGTGTGTAAGGGCTACCACGACTCCGACCATAAGAAAAACCTCTGCCGTTGTAACCCGGGTTCCCGCCAGGGCCTCGATAAAATCCACGAGCACGACCTCGACCTGCACTGCGGTACACAGAATTGGAGGGTGATGTAGAGCTACTGCTCCCGTCGTCATTGAGGGCGTACCAGGCGGAGTCGGTGGTCGTGTGTCCGTAGTGGGCCTTGTACGAGTCGGAGTTAGTGATGAGGCAGTCGTCCTTGTAATGGGCAACACTGTGGCACTCAGTGCACGACATGAGCAAACTCCTCGAGTTGCGCCAGGGGGTGGCGGTACCCTGGAGAGGGATATTGAACGCGAATTCGGGTCGCATGAGGTGTCGTTCAAGGACTGCTGTCTGGGATGCGTCGGTTGACAGCGGGGGGAGGATGATGGAGAAGGCGGTGCACTGTTGGGTTTGGAGCTGACAGCGCATTTGCGAATCTTCGCAAATTCGACTAAGATGCGAAAGATCATCTCGGGTTTCGGTTCGTTAGGAACATACGAGTGGTCAGCATGAGCCGTGTTGACAACGAACGGGTCCGAGAGCAGCGCTGTGAGAAAGGCCGACTTAATTTCGTCCTCGGTCGTGAGGCTGGAGAGGCCATGGTAGGTGAGAATGAGGAAAGGGGGGTGTTCTGGGGTCGGATCAATGAAATAGATGGTGTAGAGACACTCATTGACGGTCCCATGGATGACAGGGTTCGCAAGTGCAACTGCCTTGGTGTCCGAAGAGCAGTCAGGTATAAAATGGCCCCATGGCATGGGAAGGGGAAATTTGTTGTCGTTGGCGCCAATGGGTATGGCGCTGAAGACCTTCGGAAAGTTTAGGCCGTTCTGGAGCGAGATTTGTTGAATGATTTCAGGAGCACCCGCTCGGTCTTTGAATTCAGAGGCGAGAATGACGGCGATGAGGAAAGACCCTGGTGAAATCCGGTGTTAGTCGGTGAAATGGCCGGGAATACCGTTGCGCACCAGGGTTCTTCTTAACTGCTTCGACGATGTCAGGCCGGAGACATTTGAGAGTGTTTTCCAGGGACCATCCCAGCACCGGGCGATTGTCCTCTTTTGGACCCGCAAGCGCGGATTCAAACTTGCGGCCCTTGTACTGTCAGTACGTATAAAGCAAATGATTGGGCCGGTACCTCGTCAGTCATGTCGATATCGGGCTTTTATGTTGGAAAGCTCGAACCACAGTCCGGGAGAGTAAGAAGTGGGGTATTGAGCGTAACTATGTGAAATGGCCGCAGAGCGGGGATAACAACCCCAAGAACCCCAAAACGTGAGCGATAGGAGGAGCAGATGAAGTGAACAATGAATTAAGTCTATGTCCGTTTTGCTGGTGCGAGAATGTTGGCGCTCCACCAATTTGGATCGCACGCCGCAGGCGAAAAAAAAGTCCCGGTAATGTACTATTACTTTTTTTTTGGTCACCATTCTACCACCCAGTTAATGATGAGTTGATACATATTGTGCTCCACCTACCACTTGAGAAACAGGTGAAAGTGAAGTTCCGGTCAGCTGGCGAAATGTGTTAGAAGTATATTTTCTCTGTCACCGTTCTATTTCCGAGTTAATGATGAGTTGATATAGACATTTTGAACATCCAGTAAAATGTGTCACACTTTGGCGATTCCTCCACTTCTGCTCCGTGTTTCCCTCAATTGCAATTTTAAGCTGGTGCAATCATAATGTGCTCCTCATATGGGATAATTCAATTGAGAAACCCGGGTTCACGCAGAAACCCTGCCGCTTTAGGGAATTTTACGGAAACCCATGCAAAAGTGTAATGGGAAACCCTTTCGCGGCAATCAAGCCGTGAGCGGAGTTTCAAGATCCCTTTGATGTGTTCAACTTTGGTTCAACTCCTCCCGCCGCTCAAGCGCTCAAGGGTAGGGTCTATCACACACCCTGACATTCAATCCAGGTGGTCTCATATCTTCTGAGTTCATTGCTTAGGTTCCTGTTCCTCCGCTGGCATGCCTTCTGTTGCAATTTCCCACACAACCGAGATCTCGGCAGGCCTACGGTTTCTGGTGCCTCCACCAAACAGCAAGGTGGGCATAAGGCTTTCGATACACAATGAGTACCCATTCTACCTGCTGATGTTCAAACCACAATGACATGTTCAATACTGCCTGATTGGTTGGGTGTTGGGGATTCTTGTCACAAAGCTCTGAAAACATGGAGGCAACATTAGAAATAGCAAAACATAGCCAGTGTCTATCTACTAGGTCATTACATCAATCCATCTATTTACCAAGCTCTGAAATGTTGCAAAAAATCCGACTCCATGATCTCCCGTTGGCGGCACCCAGGCGGCATCAGTCGGCAACGGCACCGGCATCAGTACCCCGGTTTCCCAATAAGGACGTGGAAAACCGGGTTTCTCAATAGAATTATCCCCTCGTATGATCACGTCTGCTGTCAACAGATTAGCACACCGGTGAAAGAGAAGATCCAGGCAGGGAGCACAATGCACCGGATGTATGTTTGCTCATTGTGCACTTTTGCGATTCCTCCACTTTTGCTCCAAGTCACCCTCAATGGCAATGTTAAGTTGGTGCGGACATAACGCGCTCCTCCTATGATCACGTCTGCTGTCAACAGATTAGCACACACAGGTGAAAGAGAAGGTCCGGGTAGGTGGCTCAATGATGCTGTTGCGGGGCAGCGATTCTCCCTATACGTCTTTGCGCGTCCCCTGGTGTTCATGGCGCTGAGGAGTTGACCTAGCCGAGGGATTTACAACGGCAAATTTACGTATGTTGCCTGTTTCATGTAGCTTCTTTCATTTCGCTTGCGGGCTCCGGTGTCCCACGAGAATGGGAGCAGTCGTCCCATGAGGGATCTTCCCTGGGTCTTCTTACCACCACTCCAATCCACACGATTCTGAGCAACTCCTGCGAATCCACCCTCGTTTGATCACTCTGAGCTAAGTTTTTTATTTCATTCTCCTTTCTTTTCAATCTATGGGTGTCTTGATTAATTCCCACCCATCACTCGCTTTCTGCTGCACGACTCGGCACAGTCACCGACACGACCTGGACACCCTTCGGTCTACCCTGGACCAACCTACTCTTCTTCACAGGGTAGGTGGTTCAATGCACCGGATGTACGTTTGCGCCGTCAGAAATCGTGCCGCCTGCCTTTCTCACCCTTTTCCATCTTGCCGCCAGCGGCCTTGGCATGCACCGCAATAAAAGTGTGGTCCTAAAGTAGAGGCCTGGGTAATTAATCGTCGAATGCCTGAGGGCGTACACAGAAGAATCATCATGGAGGCCAATGTACTCTTCTGGGCCACTTCCATCATGACATTCATGTTCATCCAACATTTCATCGACAACGCGATGCATGCCCCACCCTCTGTGATCCACGAGGTGCGTTTTGTCCACCCCGGTATGGCCACTGTACACGATCAGGTGGCTGGACCAGTGACCAACAAATAGAGTGTTTGCCCATGTATCTCATTGAGGAATTTATTGACGAGCCCGATGGCTTCTACAAGTTCGTCAATAATGGTGGAGTAGTTCCCCTGCTGTTGCCAAAAAATGAAACAGTCCGGACCATGGCGGAATTTTTGCCCTTTACGCAGCATGTTGAGTTCTACAAGACCGAGGGGATGGGATATCTCTCTCACCTCCAAGGCAAGTTCTCAACCACGTTGACTTTGATCTCGACTCACCTCATCGCAGGGAGCACCGAATTGCTCACTGATCCGCAAATCATGACTGTGCCGTCATTCCCATCTCAATTAGAGAGGGTGTCGAGATCTTTGGAGAAGGGAACGTGCCTGCAGCGTTCAATGTGTTTCCCGAACAGTATCATTGCAACGAGTTCTGTCGCTGGTTTGAACTCCCGCGCTGAACCCGGGTGGGGACATGCAGACTTGATTAAATATATGCCATTCATGCTCTTTGACTGTTGTTCTCATGAAGCTGCTACGCTTCTCCTGTTCGACCAGAATGTTCAAATAGTTGAAAAACCTTGCGTGTTAGATGTTTCTAAGTCGTGGAGAGATCCCAGTAACCATTTCAATGGATACAACATAAGTGAGCGAAATTTAAACTGACACTTACCCTTTTCGGCTGACTCGGAATTGGACACGGGTAGCGTCGATGAATTTAGACTGGAAAATTTAGATTTCACCATAAACTGGTGCAGGTGCTTCATGGATAACTAATACACTTTGGGGGTCAGTGGGTGAGAATCCGTTGAGTTATATGAGAACTTCACACTCACCTTTTTGGACAGTTTTGACAGGGACAGCGCCGTCCCAATATGGGCTATATAGTGTTCAATAATTATTATAAAAATGCACCCCAGAAAGAAAAACACACAGAGCAAGAAACCAAAAATACTCATCTTGATGGGGTGCATGCACACGTGCTGATGATCAAAAACAAAACTTTCTCTTGCCCTCGAATGTCATGCAACTTCATGCGACAAAAAAACTACATAACTTGGACTTGGTCATCAATAAAATGGAAGTTAAAAGTCGGGTTCGGGGCAGAGTTTCAATTGGTGAAATTGTTCCGATCTGCCTTCATCAACTGTCATTTGTCCTCTCTTGCAGAGAATGTGTGTTCTGAAATCCTTCAAAATATTGTGGGTATGATGGATCACTCTGGCAACCTCCTGAATAGCAAGTCCAACTCATTTGACCCTTCATCAGGAAAAAGAGATTTCCTCTGTAGCCACACCTCAGGTTTTGAAGCCCCAGTAGCCCTAGTAGCTGTCCACTGCAGCATGGTAGCTTTAGGTAGCTCTGATAGCCCATCAGTAGCTTTAGTAGCTGTCAACTGTGACTTGGTAGCTTCAGGTAGCTCTGATAGCCCAAGGGCAGGAGATCAGTAGCTGCAGTAGCTGTCCAATTCAACTTGGTAGCCCTGATAGCCTGAGGGCAAGAGATCTGTAACATCTGATAGCCATCAGCACTGGATCAGTAGCAGTGGATAGATCTGCCAAAACAGCAAATGTTGTTTGCAAAAATCTGTCAAGTCAGTTCAAAGTCTGCTGTGTACATGCCTAATTATGTGCTGGTTCTTGATTTACTTACAGCTCTTTGCGGAACTTAGGGCGCGGCCGATTTTTTTTTCCTTTTTGAGCTGTTTTTGATCATTTCAGCCAGAACAGCTGTTCTGACCTCAATTCTCAGTGTACGTTTCTGAAACCTATATGAGCAGAATCACATGACAATTCCGCAGGGCATGATGTCCTCAGAATCTTTCCATACCGCCGGTAGTAATTATAATATATTATTTTGCATGTTTTGCGGAGATCATCTCTTGTGTCGTGATTTGAAGGTTGTGTGGGATGTTGTATGGCTCTAAAAACACTTATTTGGATGGTGGAGGGCACATCGTCCTCGTAATTGAGGTATGGCACCCGGTGCGCGTGAACAGCGAAAAATAAAGGATATTCCGGCCGCTGACGCGGTCCTCACTACCGTTGAAAATGCCGGCCACATCGATGCCCAATACCTTGTGGTAAGATTCTTCAGTCACTCTCCAAAGTTTTCTTCTGTTCATTTGTCGTACTAAATGTATAGATGACAGAATAGGAAAGGTGATGCACCAAATTTCCGAGATAAAGGAAGATCTCCGAGGGGACGCTGAATACAATTTCCGCGAACGTGCGAAGAAGTTGTTAGTCAAGTGGGGTGTGTAGGGCCTCAGCAATGAAGCTGCAAACATGTTTTGAGTTCTTAAAGTCAACCTCCGACGGTGCAATCGTCAACAGAATTTAGTTTCTTGACGCCCAAGCGGGGCTAATTCTTGCAAAAGAACCTAAACAGACATATTCGTCGTTGCCCCAATCCAGTTGCTTTCATCCAGCCTTCGAGACTTTTTCGTGCGTCCTGGGATGGTCCATGAGGTAAACAAGTGGAAGACTCGGAAAGTGAAACGACGCGAGTGGGGAGCCTGCAGGATGGCAATGTATGGAAGACGATTGAGGGACCCGATGGCAGGCCATTTTTCTTTGGGCCGGAGGCAAATAGAGAAATTCGCATTAGGGTGTTTCACACACCCCAACTTGAGCCCCAACTCGGCCCCAACTCGGACCCCAACTTGACCCCAACTTCGCCGAGTTGGGGTCGGAGTTGGGGCTCAAGTTGGGGCAGATGTGTGAAACACCTACAGCTTATCTCCCAACTTCGAGCCCCAACTCACTCCACTATTTCTGGGGTTCACAGGGTCATGAAGCAAGTTTATTATCATTTCCCTGTTTCTATGTACTGTACCTGAAACTTTGATATTGGAAAAATTGTCATTTTTTGGTTTGTAGCGAATGTGCATGGCTCAACTTTGCTTTGCTTTCCAAAAATTCAATTTTTAGGTTGGCCGCCGCTATGTATTTGGCCGTTTGGAGGTGGCAGGCGGGCGGGAGGTAGAATTACATAATCTGATGTGCGGCAAATGGATCGAGCAACCGGAACTAAGCGAAGTTGGGGCACCAAGTTGGGGCACCGAGTTGGGGTCCAAGTTGGATGTCAAGTCGAGGGGTTAGGCACGACTTGACATCCAACTTGGACCCCAACTTGATTTGTGCCCCAACTTGGTCTTCAAGTTGGGGTTCGAGTTGGTGTCCGAGTTGGGGCTCAAGTTGGGATGTGTGAAACACCCTATTGGAGTGACGTTCAGCTTGGACTGGTTCGTCATTTTTCTACATTTATTGCTGTGCTCAAGTCAATTAGGTTTGGGCGCAAGCGGAGCAGCTATGGCCCCAGCCATTCATCGGGTGTCATGTCGTTTTGCATACAGAATCTTTCAACAGCGCTGCGGTGAGTTTGCTCAAACTCCTTGTGCCTGTTCTGGACTGACTGGACTTCACCTGCCGATAGCTATCGAGCTGAAAATCTCATTCTTGCTGGGATGACACCAGGTCCTAAAGAACCCACCGCTGAACAACTTCAGCATTATCTCAGAGTTATTGTCGATGATTTGATCATGCTGCACGAGGAAGGAATACTTATCGAAATTGCAGAGCACCCAAATGGTGTCTGATTTCTCATCCTGCAGAGTGTCATTATTAATTTTAATTTATATGCCGACAGGGATCCGTGTTCGTGTTGCTCTCGTAGGCATCATTGCCGACCATCCTGACATGTGCAAGTTGTGTGGGTTTGCCGACCATAGTCACAACATTGCTCCCTGCACAAAATGCAAGGTGACACAAGTTGAGATGTTCTCAGAGGCCTCATTGAAAAATGATTTGTTCATTTAAAAATTGCAACTCTTGTTCTGACGGGATTTTCTTCTCAGAGTTCCCAGAGCGCACTGCACAGGAACATTGAGAGCTGGCGGAGGAATATCGGAATCTTGGTACAAAGGCAGAAAAGGAGGGATTCTTTGCAACACACGATGTCCACTGGACTGAGTTCGCTCGCCTCAAGTATTTCGACATTGTCAAGTGGACCGTTGTCGATCCCATGCATAATCTCCTCCTTGGTACGGTCTCAAGTCTTATGTGAATGTTAAACAATACAGATATGTGGTCACCACTGTGGCAGGGCTAAATGCCCGGGAGGCGGATTCTTGAATTGGGTCGGTGGCTGGAGGATTTTAGAGTAGGATGAAGTGAAGAGGTGTGAGATAAATTAAGCCGCTGGTAGAGTACGAAATTGAGAGCACGAGAAGGTATCGCTAGTCGTAAAAACGACCACGAGACGGATTCCGAGTGAATCCGTAATGCCGAGGGGTTTCGCACACCGAGTGCGCACAGTCGAGGTAACGTATGTCGATGGTAAACGAGATGGGACACGGGGGTTCGGCCGCCGAACCGCACTGGCTCACACGATGAGCGTTGGAAGCAAGGAAGATGATCATGTGGCACTGTGGGTGCGTATTTACGGTACAAACAATGACATACGTAAAAATGGTAATAAAATTACTTTAGAACCGAAACCAACTTGTGGTTGAGTTTCCACAAGTTGGCCATACAGCTCTGCCACAACGGCCGTCCCGAATACCTTGCAGGTCGGGTAGATGATGTACAGCGGCCAAACTGCCATGGATGTGTAAAGGCTGCCCCGGTGACATTTAGTCCTTGAGACGTTTCGATATACTGGAGACTTACGCGGTTCTGCTCAAGGTCGTTACGGCCAGATATACACCCAGGACTACTTGCATTCCGAAGAATATCCAAGCACGTCTGAGCGTTATTGCACCACGGGGAAGGGGCCGGTTCCTGGTGCGTTCAACCAGCGCGTCGATATCGTAGTCGAGGAGATCGTCAATAGTCATGATCTGAATAAACGTGAAGTGGGGATACAGAAACTACAACATTGACTCACCAGGCTCTTCACCCCCAAACATAATGGGACATACAGCGCGGAGCGAAGAAGCGCCTCGTACCCGGACAGCTCTGGTTGGGCTCGATATGCCATTGCAATCGACCAGCCTAATTGCCGACAAGTAAGACCCTGGCGCAGATAATAGAATGAAACTTACTGGTCGGAAGCCAGACGACCCAGAAACCTATATTGTTGTGGAGTCGGCAGAGCTCCCAGCATCCCTGGAGTTCGGTCGCGGTAGGCAGTGAAAGTAACCTCATCGGATATGGAAGATTCCAGGTGATAGGAGTTGTTTCGGAAGCCGATGGTCTGGCGTCGAAGAGCCTGAGGGGACTGAGGGTGCGACATACTCTGTTCATATAGACCTTCGGGTTCCGGACGCATCCAGGGCACGGAGTTAGTCTGCGAGTCCGACAAACACGCAATGCGCCTATATCTTCTCCGAGTCCGCGCAGGACGGTGACAAGGTGAATTCTTTCTTCCATTTTTGAGTGCCATGCCATTTCTAATGAGTTTTTAAGACAGATTATGCAGCCAGCGCGATGGCACTTCTCAAAATATTTGGTCTCAGCCACAACCACCAGCATTGGAATTGACGGGGTCAAACGAAATTTGACGAAGCGTCAAAGGGTTTGACAACCGTCTGACCAATCGTCAAATCTTTTGACGTTTTTCTCATGTCCCATGCAGCGAGGTTGAAATTCGTAAGTAGTTTCCTTCCCCAGCACCCTGGTGTCATTTTGACCCGACCATCTTGCAGTCCACCGTGCGCAGCGAACTGCAGACACTGATTGATGCTTCGTACATTTCTCCATCGTTCCTTGAATTGGCCTGCCAAATAGATCCGTTCTTCAGTTCACTGGTCTCAAATTGTGGCATTATATGAGGCGTGGTGTGTGTCTATAACAAACGAGGTACGAGTTAGAATTGTTATAGCGTCTGTTTACAAGACTAGTGTGTGTCGTCGTCGAGACCCTTTGTAGTAGTATTGTGCTTCTGCGCTGCGCGCTGCAGCTGTTTACTCCTCGGTGAGAGCACAGAAGATTCAGCCACCCCACAATCGGGGTCGACTGCGAGCCAGTGGGGATGAAATGGGTCTTTGGCTTCCTTGATCGACACCAGGACTTGCTCGGGTCCCTTTGAAGCAAGCTCCTTGACCAGTGTGCGCGAAGCTTAGATTCCGAGGGTAATGAAGGTTCTTTTTTTTTTTTGGCGAGACGATGGCTTAGTGGATATGCCATCCAATCTGGCCCGTCAGGTGACTGGTCGACGGTCGCGGGTTCAAGTCCCGTAACAATCACTAGGTGTTTTAGGGCGTATTGCGTCGTCAGCCGAGTCCCATGGTACCGTCGGACGGCCCGGAGTCGCGTTGAAAACGTGATCTGGAAGCCCAATTTGGCCTTGGATCGATTTAAACCAAGTTGTGAGTTCCACGCCCTCTGCCTCCGCGTCGTCCGCTGCTCACCTGTTCTCCGCCGTGCCTGCGCAGGATTTGAGGCACCACAGTCCCCTCTTCGGCGTTCACTGACCTGCGGGCAGGATCAAATCACTGGCTTTCAATGTTTGTTTTCTCCAATATTCCATGCATTTGCCCCGGTATTCACCATTTCCATCCTCTTGATAGCCCCATCATGACCTGACCATCTGCAGAGCCTCAGTGACGTGGAAATCTTGACCCTCGCTGTTTGTGGGTTCCACTTGTTTCACGCTCATTCCATCCCTACCATTATTCACAGTGCCGATGGTAATGATGCATGCAGTCCGTACCGAAGTTCTGGTTGTGGATGATAGGGCGTGTAGCAAGACACACATGAAAATCCAACTTTTCATTCATTTTGTATGACGATCAAGCAGTACTAGTGAGGCTAAGTTCTAAAGTGTACGTTCTCCTCGGAACGGTGCATTACGCGGTTGAAGGCCGAAAGACTATCTTGAGATGGACGGCAGATTTGAGCGAGGATTCGCAGTACAAGAAAGTGTTGAACCAGATAAGGTTGAACTTGGGCTTGAACTCGAAATGATCCGCTGGCGATCAACCGTATCATCGGCAACCGAATATAGATAGAGATGGAAACGGGCTGTTCAGAATTGATGTAACCAGGGCCCCTGATATATATACTGGCCCCCACCCCACACGGTTATCTGTCAGATGAACCTTCAGAGCCTGAAATCAGTGATGAAGGTGTCGACGACAGTGACGGCGAACCGGCGCAATCTGCACCGAAAAAACGCACCAAACTTGACGTGTCTGTGCGCGATCAGAAGTGATTGAAAAAAGAGCAACGGTGCAAAGAATACAGCGAAGCGCTGACAGCTATCGAAAAGCTGATAAGCCTCAAGCGCACCCAGTATCAAAGTCCGTTACTGGGCAAACGCGCGCGTTATCCAGAGTACACTCCATCTTGTTGTGCGGAATTTCACACAAGCTTATGGAGGCATCTGCGATGGCCGCGGAGACGCATGGGTTTTCACCGGGCTGGGGCTCGCGTCTCGCTCGCCGCTGGACAGCAGTATGGGTGAAAAAGCGCGACCTTCCAGAGTCGGATCGCGGGCGTCACGCAAAAACTTGGTCCCTATTGAATGACCCCGAAATCAAGGAGGAGTTGACGGCGTATCTGCGCAGCAACAAGTGGTCGATGATACCGGAGAAACTTGTCGAATATTCAAAATCGAAGCTGGGACTCCTCCAGGACACTCAATAGAATGATAATGGTCAGTTTCTCAGCTTATTCCATCATAGATCACACAAATACACAGAGCCTGAGCTGTACCTATATTCTGCTTGTTCAAGTCCACTGTTCACACGCTCCGGGTGCCATGCCTCAATTACGAGGACGGTGTGCTCTTGTACTCCCTGTACAGCACCGCGAGACAACTCGATCACAACGATCCTGGGCACGTGACCGCGCTTGTGATCACATTGGAACGTGTCGCGTCGCCGGACGGGGATGCACAGAGCTGATCTGAGGCGTGTAATCTCTCGAAAACACTTCAAAGTCAGAATATTGACAATTGGTTCACTCGCTGGAGGATAGAGCACACAGATATATAAGGCCTAGACTGTAGGAATATTTCACAGCTTCAAGTCCACTCAATAGAATGATAATGGTCAGTTTCTCAGCTTATTCCATCATAGATCACACAAATACACAGAGCCTGAGCTGTACCTATATTCTGCTTGTTCAAGTCCACTGTTCACACGCTCCGGGTGCCATGCCTCAATTACGAGGACAGTGTGCCTTCCGCCATACAAATAATTGTTTTTAGAGCCATACAACATCCCACACAACCTTCAAATCACGACACAAGAGATGATCTCCGCAAAACATGCAAAATAATATATTATAATTACTACCGGCGGTATGGAACGATTCTGAGGACGTCATGCCCTGCGGAATTGTCGTGTGATTCTGCTCATATAGTTTTCAGAAACGTACGCTGAGAATTGAGGTCAGAACAGCTGTTCTGGCTGAAATGATCAAAAACAGCTTAAAAAGGAAAAAAAAATCGGCCGCGCCCTAAGTTCCGCAAAGAGCTGTAAGTTCTGCAAAGAGCTGTAAGCCAACACTGGGCTACATGGAGGATTATTGCCAAAAAATTCCCAGGAACGCGGACAGCTGGCTAAGTCGACAGCCGGGAAGGAGGCGGGCCAAGAGAAAAAGATGGCTAAATGAAAAACTTTTGCTAAACACGAGATTCGAAACAATGCGCGGCGCGACCATGGCTGAGTCAATACACAAAGGATCAGCAACACAACCACTAGGGCAACAGCACAATAAAGAACTTGCTAGCCCGCACATTACTAGGCCAATTGAGCCCAGCACCGGGGCGCCGTTGAAAATTTATCCGCGTGACCTGGCCGGCTCGATTCCCTTTCTTTAAATTGTCCCTCGGCACGGGGATTCAGTCGCATTCTTCTTTAAATTTCGGCCGCCCGACTTCTCCAGCTCAATTGCTTTTGATTGCACTAATTAGACCTCAGCATACACAAGTGCTACTGGGATCCCCCCTCTGGCAGACTGGATGAAATCTGCTTCATGATCGGGATGGAGCTGTTCGGTGTGAGTTGAAAATTCAACGCTTGACGTGACAAGCCATTCATGGAGATTCTATTACCCTCTGGGAATCTCCTGAAAAATCCCAGGCAGAAACCTACACTGTCGGCCATAGTTAGCTGGCTTCAAGTGGCACTGGTTTAGCTCATCCATCGTATTTCCTTTGTTGTCCCACATACAGTGAAATACATGGCCGGCTATCGATGATAGTCCTAGTAGCGAGCAGGGGCGCTGCAACAGAGATTCAGACGACATCTAGGACCTCTTTGAAGAAAAATTGTTATGCAGAGTAAGTGCTTGCACCATTTATTTGTGCTGTGTATAGCCTGTGGGAGAAAGCTAGTGGATGGATGGCAAAGAAACTTCAGTTCTTTTGTAATTGCCTAGCTATTTCTGGTGGTTTTCTATGTGCAATGGGTCATAGCACATTTGAGTGTGATTTTCACATGGAAAAATCCCCTGATGTTACTTGATGTGACTCTGATTGATGGATTGATGGCAAAACGTAAATCTCATCGATTTGCCAAGAAACATCACAGGTTCATTGACCTTGAGCTTGTACGTCCATCCACATGTTGTTTGTCACTATACTTTTAGCCTCTTCCATATATCTATCTCTTTTTCGTTGTTTAGGCCCGATTTCCACTGACCCACCAATATCTATCTTGATTGCGGACTCACCATGTTCTTCATAATCGCTGTTTTCCCCATCACTCTCACCTGAGCCTTGCCATTTAGAAAACATAGGCAATGCTCTGCTTTTTCGCTTGTCTAAGGCAGCAGAGCCGTCCCACGCATCGTTGCATTCATACTTAATGTATCATTAATTTCTTGGCCTTGTTGCTGAATTCATGGTCTCTGAATGTTTCTTCCAATTATCCACTTCATTCTTCAGATCTTTGCCTGGCCACCAGTGTTTGAACAAAGTAAACATGGTACAACAATAGAACTCACGGTCTCCTTGGTCCACCCAAGGTATCGGTGGTCCCATGAAGTTTGGTACACACTTCTCCAAGTCTCTGCAATTGCGTCTCAAATAATGTGTTTGAAAAAGGGGATGGCCAAACATGAATGCATGGGTAGATACGGGGTCAGTCTTGTCTCCTAACGGCTCTGAGTGCAGTAATGTACCGTCATCATCAACAATGAAAGCAATGTCTTCTTTGGTTGGATTATCAATATCAGGAATATCCACATCCGATTCCCCCCTCTGCTCAAGACTTTCCAGAAAATCAGCCAACTGAGGTTTGGTACGTTTAACTCTGGTGGTCATCTGGAGAAACTCATATAGCGAGGTTTTTTCAAACACTTTAGGCCGGTATATATAATTGTCGCAAGGGTTTGTGCCTACAAATTCCTCATCGCTATTAATCAGAACGACTCTGTCTGTCTCATCTCCCTGTTCTCTATAACAACCTTGAAGGTCATGTTCGTGTAATGATCAGGATGATCCAATAAATACAGACATGCCATAGGGCTCCCGATTTGAAGTTTTGACATTAAAGAATTAACCACCTGCATGACCATGACTTGTGTGTTTTCTCGGCCGACTTTGGATCCGCCTATACTCTCTGTTTTTCGTTCCAGTACTGCCTTTACAGTTTCGAACATTTGATACATCTTGAAGCTGGCCTTTGTCATGTAGTCGAAAATATAGGCTACCACCGCTTTGATGGCCGTACCAGATAGCAAACAGGTAATGTCAGTATTGCATCTCATGCAGTAAGTAACGTCCGGAGTCATACAGTTGAGCATAGGCTCTAATTTGTTCATCTCAATAGACCCATCAATAGGGTCTACTTCTGTTTTGGAATACAGGTCTCGAGGGAATTGTGTGGAACAAGTTCCATCCTTTCTGAGGCATCCTCTAATCTCGGTCCTCATTCTAGCTCCAGGTTTCAATGGTTTAGCCAGGTCAGAGCCCAGCACAGGCCGACGACAGTCACTTTCTTTGATCGCCCTTGCAATCAAGACCTGTCAACGGGACGAAGGTCCGCCTCGCCTGGACATCATCCAGCTTCGAACACAAGATAAGATTGCTGTCTTCGAGGTTTTTTTTTCAATCTCTATCAGAAATCATTAGTGTTAATTTAATATCTAGGTTTCGGCTCTGACGTCGCGAAGTGATATTCTTCCGTCCTTGCGAGCAATTCTCACCAGCCCGGCGATCATCAAAATCGGGCATTCTATCCGTGAGAGCCTCCAAATAATTTCGGATGCATTCTCGCTCCCTGAGATTGTGACTCTCGCAAAGGCAAAGAATGCACCGATCCTCGACTTGGGGAAATACGCCAAACTCAAAGGAGCAATTGATGATCTGTCAGTATCGCTTTCTGCACTCTTGGGTCTGGTTCTGCAAAAATCCTTCTCACTTCCATACCATCTTTCATATCCTTGGGCACTTGCACCCCTGGAGCGGAACACTCTGTTGTTTCGAGAGATCGACTGCGAGTGGCAGGTTTATCTTGCCCTCAGCCGTCTTGATTCTCTCGGCTTGCCGTTACAGCCCACGCAAGCAGTAACTCATGGGCAGTGTGTAACACTCATCCAAGCGTGCAAGCCCGTGGCGGAAGGCACAATCGTTGGGCACCATCTGGGCTACCTCAATGCAACTATGGATAATGATGGACTCACGAAGCGCATCAACGTGAGTGCGTCCCGTTCTTTGGTTGAGATTACGAAGGTTAGCCCTATCAATCTCGTTGTCCCGATTTTCTTACAGTGTCCCGTAGGTTCTTGTTCCAGGTTCCATCCACAAGTTGCACAATCAAACGATTGAATGGATTTCTGCGCATGACCAAAAAGCGGTTGTTAGCACCTCTCAGCTTCTTTCTCGTGGCGAGAATCCTCCAGTTCCATCTCGCATCATCTCCCGTGCATTCTCTGTCCCCGCTCTGCCTGACATCTCCCAAAATATCCCCGAGTTCTCCCCGTCAATACCGCTGGCCACCATCGAGTTCGAGAATTTGACGGAGAAGGACGCGGATGTGTTTGCAGCCGAGGATTCAGACGAGGACGAAGATGGGGCTTTTAGTTTTGACTTTGATGATGACGATGCCGAATTCGCAGCCAGTCAGGTACTTATTTAACAGTCCTTTTCGCCGCCGGATTTATTGACAGCTTAAACAGGACACCGATGAGATACCTGGAATTGACAGCAGCTTTTTCAACAACACCTTATTTGATGACACCATCGACGAGGTGCGCGCTGTTGTTCCAGAATTGAATCCGAGTTCATCCATACCCTATGTAGGACACTTCCGCGGCTACACTGATGGAAGGCATCGAACACACCTTCACGCTAATACAGCAGTCAGAGAAGCTCCCCAGCCGCGTCCTCGATGACGCATTTCATTATATGGACCGACTCCTCCGCCTCTTGTCGAAAAAACATTCAGCATTCAAAGCCTTTGCTCACGACTTCAGCGAGGCAATATTTGTTCGAGACCAGTCGGACGAGTGCGCTGTTCGTGCCGTGGTTGAAAAAAATGGCGGCGACTGGGCATATTACAAGCGCGCAAAATCCTCGGCCCTTAATCGCCGTATCCGCCGCTATATTCCGCAACGTGCTGTTCTATTGGGTCGACTCGATAAATTGTTCAAGGCTTACCAAGACATCCAGTGTTCTACCAAAAAAAGTGACGGCCCCTTCTTCTCGGATGACGCAAAGGAGATGGTACAGCATCTCCTTCAAACCGCGCGAGAGGGTTACCTCTCAGATCCTCCTGGCGTCCCGCTTTACTATTTAATGGGAAAGGACCGCGATGGACTGAACATCTACCGTACCATTCGAGGGACGAACTCGCTCAAGGGTGGATTTCACATGGTTGTTCGTCGCATCTTTGGCTCGCTGAGAGCTTCTCCCGAATTGGCGGAGTGCATTCTGATTAATTGGATCCTACGCCGGAACGTGAGGGTATCTACTCATTTTTTCTCCTCTTATTTTTTTGGTTCTGATCCTGTTTTAGGTCAGGTTTCATAATCGTACAGGCAAAAAATATCGCGGACACTATGCACTCTGGATCAGAGACGAGATTGTCGAACTTGCCATTGCAGTCGGCTGTGAGACTTCCTTCCCTTGCCCCCGCGTACTTCCCACTCGGATAGCCACCTCTGAAACTATCGGCATCCTCCCTATAGCCAAATCGCTGGCCGAAAACCTCAAAATTACTACACTTCCTCGCCCGCGTATCACCGGTCTACCGCACCATCACGATACACCGGTCCATGTTCTAACCCGGCTCTCTACCAAGTCCGTAAACCGGTACCGTTACCTCCAACTCCGTCAGCGAACTCTTGCGGCAGTGGTTCCAGTGCATACTCACCAGGAATATCTCACGTTCAAGGCGCATATTAATCACCCGAAATTCAGAAAGGGAAACAAAGTTTATCCGCCCCACGAGCACTGGAAGAACATCGACTTCCTCAAGTTTATGCAGTTCTGGAACGAACTTGTGGACGGCCAATCACGCTCCGTAGCCGACTCCAATCTCCGACTTTACTACAAACTACCTCAACAACTTGAGGCGCACCACAAAAAAATGATTCTCTGGAAATCAGAGCGTTCTACACTCACGACGGGCGCCAATTTCACCGCACGGAAGCCCCTTCTCGACGTCCTGAATTCGGATGACAATTATACTCACGCACTTCCTGCAATTCCGCTACCTGAGGCTGTTCCTGACGGAGAACTGGATCTCTCTATTCCAGGTTTGACTAGTCTTATCATATTCTGCAGAACCCGCACTGATTTCATTATTCCAGGGGACGATGTTCCAATATCTTTCAATCTTATGGCCGAGGCGGAGGATATTGGTGACGTAGTCGACTCTGAGCTCCTTGGAATAGGTTCTGGTGAGCAGGTGGGGGAGTCGACGGTAACCGGGGACTCGGAGTCGCTGGTACAAATAACACCACAGCCTGCGCCCGCAGCCTTCGCAGTCGACGGCACCTGCAATAATCCGGCCAGTCGCTGTGCAGCAGGCACTGTTGCCTGGTGCTTCCACGCCCACACACGGTCCTGCGACTCGAAAGGCTAAAGCGACGAGACGCTGCGCTTTGTGCGTTGAGGCCGTTTGTCCGAGGCGCCACGACTGCAAGGGCTCGGGGGGCCAGAAATGGTGCATGTGTGGGCACCCTCCTTTGACGAACAAACGGGCACGCGACCGGAGGGAGGGACGTACTTTACAACGGGAGCATGAGGCAGGGGGACACGGCAGTTGATCGTTGAAAAGTGATTTATTTAATAAAATGTTGTACATGCCGTTGGACTCGCGGATGAGTAATTGAAGAGTCAACTCCAAGGACTTGAACGTTGAGCTTGAACGCGACGCAGACCTCCAGGAGAAGCACCCAAGACGTGAGCTCCGTGGCATAGCTGCACACGTAGTGGACGATGCAAACTTGCGTCGCACGGTACGTGTACAGCTTTTGAAACGGAGTTCTCACATTGAAGAAGCAAATCGGTTGGTCTGGAGGGATTGAGAACGTTTCGGGCCCCCAAAAAATAGCAGAAGTTAGTTTATTTCAGGCACAGAGCAGCGAGGTACGCACTAGATTCACCGCCAAGCGTTTCGCCAGGAGTAGAGTCAAACTCACGAATTTGACCTTGAAGGAGGACGTCCAACGCGCCCTTGAAGCGATGCGGGATAGGTTCCGGGTGGAGGAAGGTGCTGCAGCGCGTGCTCTGTACACAGAAGGTGTCGGAGGCCTCGACGCGCGTTGCGCGTCGTCACTGCGAAACGAGGTTGGCGGGGGTCCAGTCAGCAGTGTTGGCGGGAACGCGTCAGCGGCGTGACGGCCGGTATTCGTCGGGAAGGTTGGGTTAGGGAGGGAAACGAGTCTGGGCCGGAGGACGCGAGCAGAGCGAAGCAGTAGTGAGACAGCGCTTGTTTGGGCAGTGGATGCCGAGAAAGGTGCCGAAAGGATCTTGAATTTGATTGGCTGGGACTTACGCCATCCGGGCCGCTGGGACTTAAGACTTGAATCAACGGAACAATCCACGCGTAGCCGATATTCAAGATAATTCAAGTTTTGCAAGTTGTCTAGGACAGTCTATGGGCCGTTTGGAAGCTCCATTTTGCAGGTATGTAATGTCTTTGATTCTCTGACATTCCCCCTCTTTTCTCTTTTCTCTCTCTCTTTTCTCAACTTGAATAACTTGAATTCGCCGCTTTCTCCCCAGACATAGTACATGAGCATTCGAATCTACCTCACCTTACTAACCCAGAATATTTTTCATGCCTTACTAACTTTTATTAGACACAGTATAGTATATAATAAATGGTTTGTGGTCTGTACGCTTGAGAATTGTTGTCAGCCAATTGTGGCCACAATATAACGAGGAAGAAGTAACAGGTACCCGAATCCAAGACCGCGGGTTCTCCCACGGTTCAACCCGCAGTGGCTAGGGTTCCTCGTGCACCAGCTTCAGTCGCGTGGGTAAGGCTACGTCGTTGATTAACTTATCACGACATGACGTGAACTCCGTGATCCCACGAGAGGAACATTTTCACGGGGAATGATTCTGGCGCCAATTTTGCCCCTTGTGCAACCCACGCTGCACAATGACTGGGAGGCAAGAAGTGGCATGTGTAACTTCTATTATATGAGGAACGAATCTGGGAGAAAATCGAGGGTTCTAGTGAGTCCGGCCCTGTGGCTCGGTGAATCACACATTCGATCGCGAAACTGCACAAGTCATCTTGCCGGTTTTGCCGTCCCCGAACCAGTGGGACTCCAAGTGACAGGGCCCTCAATTCTCTTCTAGAATGTCACCAGATCTCCTCTCACCTCCAGCCGCGTTTCAGGCGCATTGTTCAGGCGAGTCAGGCCTGCTCATTCGTAGGTCACTTTTACGGCTAGCTTTTGACAATCAATGTAGTGTATCGGGCTTTCTGAACCGTCGATCATATCCGCGAATTGTTTACAAAGTGCGGGTCCATCTTTACTTAGCGCTGTCATGTCGACTAGTTCTAACGTGTACACCTACATACTACAGTTGAGAATCTGAATCCATGGCTAGAATAAAATAGCAGCGCACCTTGTAGTCGATGTTGGCACAAAGTGCATTAACGTCAATCTTTTTCCGTGCCTTCCATCCGTCAGAACTAAATTAAATTAGTACAGCCTGCAACAGAAGTTAATTGACATACACCAGTCCCGCTTCTTTCCCTTGCAGCGCTCGCTTGACCTGGACTTCGACTATTTCTGCAGCATTGTCAAGTAATCTGCCAGCGACAACCTTGCGAGACGGCAGAATTTCCGGCCCCGCGCTCCGTAGAAGCCCAATGAGTTTCTGGACTTCTCTGTTCTCCCACACCCGAAACGGCAATCCCGCGGAGACAGTCGCTCGCAAAGCCTGGGCCTGAAACTCGGCAGCCTCAGCCGTGGTAAAAGGCTGGTCCTTGCCGCTAAAGACCTGGAAGAATCCTTGCTTGAGACGTTTCGGCTTGGGGTCGTCCGCGGCCGACACTGATCTGCCATGCTTTCCTGCAGACTCGGATGTCGTGCTCGTACCAAAGACTGTTGCCGTATTTCTACTAGTCTCGGCAGCGGCTACATTGGTCTTCTGTTTCTCTGCATCCCGTTGGCTAGTGGGGTTGTGTGAAAAATATAAACCATAGATTATGTTCAGATGATCATTCTAATGAGGTCTTATGAAAGAGTTGAGTGAAACTATGCATCCCTGCCTTCTCATTACAGCTCTTTGCGGAACTTAGGGCGTGGCCGATTTTCTTTTCCCTTTTTTGAGCTGTTTTTGATCATTTCAGCCAGAACAGCTGTTCTGACCTCAATTCTCAACGTACGTTTCTGAAAACTATATGAGCAGAATCACACGACAATTCCGCAGGGCATGACGTCCTCAGAATCTTTCCATACCGCCGGTAGTAATTATAATATATTATTTTGCATGTTTTGCGGAGATCATCTCTTGTGTCGTGATTTGAAGGTTGTGTGGGATGTTGTATAGCTCTAAAAACAATTATTTGGATGGCGGAGGGCATACCGTTCTCGTAATTGAGGCATGGCACCCAGAGCGTGTGAACAGTGGACTTGAACAAGCAGAATATAGGTACAGCTCAGGCTCTGTGTATTTGTGTGATCTATGATTGAATGAGCTGAGAAACTGCCCATCATCATTCTATTGAGTGTCCTGGAGCAGTCCCACGGCTCGGATTTGCTCTTGTACTCCCTGTACAGCACCGCGAGACAACTCGATCACAACGATTCCGGGCATGTGACCGCGCTTGTGATCACATTGGGACATGTCGCGTCGCCGGACGGGGATGCACAGAGTTGATCTGAGTCGTGTAATCTCTCGAAAACACTTCAAAGTCAGAATATTGACAATTGGTTCACTCGCTGGAGGATAGAGCACACAGATATATAAGGCCTAGACTGTAGGAATATTTCACAGCTTCAAGTCCACTGTTCACCCGGTTCCTACCCAGCCGCGGTTTCGAGGTTCATAAGACAGAGTGGCGGTATTTTAATCGAGATTTCGGGCGCAGTGACATTGTGACGTGTGACTAGAAACAACGTGATGTTATAGAGTGACAAAGTTGGGATGAACCTCTCCACCTCCATTAAACTCAAGGAGGATGAGTCGCTTCTGTCTCTCACTGGTCGTGTCTCAGATGCTATGAGATCCTTGAAGGACTCTAGACCCGCCGACTTCAAGTTGCATCAAGCTGATGCAGAGCTCCATGCAGTGGTCCTGCTTATGGCCCTTCCTGATGAGGGTCGTTACAACTCTCTCAAGGCGCCTTTCGAGATGTCTACTGACACCCTCAGCCCCAGTGCAGTCGAGAATGCCTACAACAACTATCAGGTGTTCAAGAGCGCTGGGCAGGAAGGAGACTCCACTGAGAGAAATCCTCTCTCTGGAGCAGCCATGGCCACTGTATCCAGTGCCTCCACACCCTCTGCTGTACTGGCATTTGCACCTGCAGTCACTTGCACTGCATGCTCTGAAACTGGCCATACCTTCCTTAAATGCAAACAGTTCCAAAATCTCATCAGGAGCATTGCAAAGGACAAGGGGAATGCCAAAGGCAATGGTGCAAATGTAAAGTCCCAAGTGGCTTCAAACGCAAGTCTGCTCTCCCACTTTGCATTCTCTGTTGTTGACTTTCGATGGAATGCGGATTCAGGAACCACATCGCACATGACGAACCGCAAGGATCGTCTCAAAAACACCCGCTACTACAGGGTTGCCATCGAAGTTGCCAACGGAGTTGTTGTTTATTCTGAACTGGTGGGAGAGATAGAGTTGAAGCCACTTATACACGGACACAGTGCTCGGCCTGTTATCCTTACCAATGTCCTGTTTGTTCCTCAATTATCTCATAATCTGATATCTATTACCTACCTCACCAAACATCATGGCTATTGTGCCACATTTGATGGAGATCTTGTTTCATTCACCAGAAACAACAAACTCTTGTTTGAGGCAGATATCAATGAGAGGAACCAGGCATTTGTGAGAGAGGTCGAAATCCCCTCTTCTGGTTCAGCTCTGTTCACCTCTGGGACCTTGCCTATGGATTTGAACTTGTTGCATCGTCAACTTGGCCATCACTCTTATGCTGATACCAAAACCATCCTTAGCAAGAATCTGGTCACTGGTGTGAAGTTGACTTCAAACCAGAAACCAGATCCCATCTGTGAACCCTGCCTTGCAGGAAAGCTGAATGCAGGTCCTTTTCCATCCACTGGTCATCGTTCTGAACATCCTCTTGATCTCATTCATTCTGATCTGAAGGAATACAAGCAGCACACCCGTGAGGGGTGGAAGCATCGTATTACCTTCATTGATGATCACACTAGTTTCAAAGTGTGTTACCACATGCAACGCAAGAGTCATGCGTTCCATGCTTTCAAGTTGTTCAAAGCTTATGCTGAGAACCACTTTGGACAAAAGATCAAAGGATTTCAGGACGATAAGGGTGGCGAGTACATGTCCAACGAGTTCAGGAACTTCCTTGCTTCAGAGGGCATTGTGCATCGCCATTCAACCAGGAATCGACCGCAACAGAATGGGACAGCAGAACGGGCTAATCGCACCATAGATGAGCACACTACTGCAATGCTACATGAAGCAAATCTCCCTGCTTCATTCAGGGCTCTTGCTGTTGGCACATACATTCATGTGGCCAATATGCATCCCTCTGCTCACATTGGAGGGAACACTACTCCACATGAGCTCTGGCACAAGCAGAAACCAGATGTGCTCATCTCAAGGTGTGGGGCTGCCTTGCCTATGTGCATGTGCAGAAAGATAAACGGGATGCCTCTGGCTCCCATATGAGAAATGTATCTTTGTGGGTTATCCCTCAGAGTACAAGGCCTGGGAATTCTACAACCCAGTGACGCGCAAGATGGTGATCTCAGAGCGAGCTGTGTTTGATGAACGCTATTTCCCTGGGTGCAGTGCTGAGCAGATGAGGAAATGTCCTCGGATAGATCCCTCTGCACTTCACAGCCTGCCTTTGCTGCCTAATCCTCTCACTGTTGTTGTTATCAACGAGGAGGATGACAGACCCAAACAGCATCATGCACCTGCTCCTCCAGCATCCCCTGTGCCTTCCCGCCCTCCATCCCTGCCCGAATCAAGGGCTCCTTCACCACAACCAAATCCTCCTTCACCACAATCAAATCCTCCTTCACCATCGCCTCCTGCTTCACCAACTCCAGCAGCTTCACCTGTTGGTGTTGCTGCACGTCGCCGCTTCCACAATCAAACTACGGAGCATAGACCTCCTAACGAGTGGTGGAAAACACACAGGGACCCTCTGCCGGCTGTACCTTCAGATTCAGAGTCATCTGATGATGAGTTGTTATTACAGCCAGGCAGTGCTCTTGTTGTTGCGCATGAAGGAGATCCAACTGTTGAAGTGTGGGACTTCCAGCATTCTCATTTGTCTTGTTGTGTTTCATGGACACTTAGTTTAGACATGTGAAACACCAGTATCCTGATGGATCTGATGGTTTCCATGGTGTCTGATTGTAGTATCCATCAGTATCCTGATGGACCTGATGGTTTCCATGGTGTCTGATTGTTGCTGTGCATTGTGACAGGCACAGCCTCGAGGCTGTGCATGCCATTGTGTATATAAGTAGCCTAGTGTAGAGCCTGAGTCCCCAGTTTCTCACTGTTGACTCAGGTTAGTTGTCTTGTCTCTCTTTTCAATCAGAGTTTCTCACTGTTGACTCAGACCACTGTGCTTGCCTGATTCTAACATATGGGAGCCAGAGGCATCCTTGAGATGAGCCACATCTGGTTTCTGCTTGTGCCAGAGCTCATGTGGAGTCCTCCGATGTGAGCAGAGGGATGCATGTTGGACACGTGAATATATGCACCAACAGCAAGAGCCCTGAATGAAGCAGGGAGATTTGCTTAATGTAGCATCGCAGTAGTGTGCTCATCTATGGTGCGATTAGCAGAAGCAGAGGGTAAAACCAAAATGATGAGCCTAGAAAACCAGATTAGAATAATAGAAAAGAAACAAATGAGATCAAAACCTTCAGTCACAACGCAGAAAGAAAAATAAAACAAAAAAAAACTGGTGTTTGAGAACACCTCTGTTCATTTGGGTCGCTGTGGACAGACTAGAATCCCACAGCAAGAATGTTTCCGTTCCTTTTGGGTTACTGTGGAGGAGTTGAATCCCCCCAGCAGCCTCTCGATGTTTAAGAATATCTCCATTCTGCTGAACATCAAAGCCCCGAAGGACTGAATCCCAGCTGCAGTCCACTCACACGCTATAACGTGATCAGCACAAGCGTCCAAAGAGCCAGTCGGCTCACATCCGAGCAGGCACGGGGAAAGTGGGACAGGAGGATAGACCGATAGACCGACACTGAAAGAGATAGCGGTCAGCAAACTGAAAAGTTGATAGAGCACTTACCCCTAGCCCTCATCTGTGTATGAGATGGAGGGACAACATAACCGCTGGAGTTTGGTTGCGTCCCTCCTCCATCTCATCCACAGCTGATGGTGGTGGTTGGTGGGAGAGAAGCAAAAGTGATGGCACAGGTGTCACACCATCTTTCTAGTTACACGCACACTGATCTTTCCCCATGGGTCTGGTCGCATCAGGGCTTGGTTTGGTAATTGTTGAGGCTGTGATTGTCTGCGACAGCGAAGGAAAATCAAAATCAATTTATTTTAGTCCAGTCAGTGCGCAAACACACAAGATCTATAGACAGTGCTCTGGGCTGGGAATTTTGCTTGTCAAGCACCGATCTCGGAAACAGATGCTGGAGAGCGCAGGATGTGGTGCAAAGATTCCATGATGCTTGTTTTGCTGGCCAACCAGATCCAATTGATGCCCCAAGATTGTGAAAGTTCCACAGGTTAGAATTGATTGTGGCACTGGTTGAACATTTCAAAATTTTCACCTTCTTTTTCAGTGAAAAATGTCGTTTATTTTTCACACATTTTTCACTGAAAAAGCAGGTGAAAATTTCAAAACATTTTCATCACTTTCTTATTTTATTCGAATTTTCACCTTGAATTGAGAAAGTGCTGAAAAAGTTTTAAAATTTTCACCTTCTTTTTCAGTGAAAAATGTCTGAAAAATAAACAACATTTTTCACTGAAAAAGAAGGTGAAAAATTGAAATGCTCAACCAGTGTGGTCGGCAGATTTCAAAGTAAGTGTAGGGACCTCTGACAGGGCAGTATAGAAATATGCGCAGTCGTCTCGAGCACCGTCCAAGGAATTGTGATGATGGGTAGTGATACAGATCTTATTGTTCTTATTGTGTTGATACACATCTTATTGTTCTTATTGTCTTGATGTGTACACATCTTATTGTTGTTATTGTTCCTATTGTTACAATACATATATAAGTAGGCTAGTATAGACCTAGGTCCTCAGTTGACTTCAGGCAAGTAGCTTGTTCCATTTATTCACAATACATAGGGTTTCTCACTGTTGACTTCAGACCACTGTGCTTGCCTGTTCTAACAAGAGGAATATTGTGTGTTGACTAGCGTTGAGGTATGGTGCAACAAGGTCTCATCAAGATCCCAGATGAATGTCGAGAGTCACCTCTCTTGTGGAATGTAAATGGGTTTCGATACCCAAGAATAGTGAACGAAGGTCAAGAATGAGGAATGAGGTTCTGCTGTGCAACACAACGTTAGTGGGTCAGCAGGTCGGTCGTACAAGTGGCGAGAACTTGAGCAGTTCTCTGGGAATGCATGTACCACGGCACATGGCCAAGAGTGCAGACTTACTGTTTCTCTTCGTCAGAATAACCCTTGAGAAATTCTTGACAGCGGCCCGATTGAGGCAGAGGCGTAGAAATGTCGGCCTCTAAGAGCGAGCATCCGCGACATGGGCGCGGAGATTGATGCATCTGAGTCAGAATCGGTTTTCCGAGGACTGGTAGAGACGACATATATGGAATTGAGTTTCCGCCCATGAAGTAAATGCAACACAGGCACATAACGTCACCTTCGAGAGCAAACTGATGGATGTATGAAATAAATCTTAGATAACCTGCACCAAAAGCATGGGCCCAGAGAAGGGTAATGGTCAAGTGCAAAAGTTTGGTAATCCAAAGTCAGTGCCACGGTCGCATGAAGGAAGAACGTGGCATTCAATAGCATGTAGATGTTGAAGTGTGGGACTTCCAGCATTCTCATTTGTCTTGTTGTGTTTCATGGACACTTAGTTTAGACATGTGAAACACCAGTATCCTGATGGATCTGATGGTTTCCATGGTGTCTGATTGTAGTATCCATCAGTATCCTGATGGACCTGATGGTTTCCATGGTGTCTGATTGTTACTATGCCATTGTGTATATAAGTAGCCTAGTGTAGACCCTGAGTCCCCAGTTTCTCACTGTTGACTCAGGTTAGTTGTCTTGTCTCTCTCTTCAATTCGAGTTTCTCACTGTTGACTCAGACCACTGTGCTTGCCTGATTCTAACATCTATCTCTCCCACCAGTTCAGAATAAACAACAACTCCGTTGGCAACTTCAATGGCAACCCTGTAGTAGCGGGTGTTTTTGAGACGATCCTTGCGGTTCGTCATGTGGGATGTGGTTCCTGAATCCGCATTCCATCAAAAGTCAACAACAGAGAATGCAAAGTGGGAGAGCAGACTTGCGTTTGAAGCCACTTGGGACTTTGCATTTGCACCATTGCCTTTGGCATTCCCCTTGTCCTTTGCAATGCTCCTGATGAGATTGTGGAACTGTTTGCATTTAAGGAAGGTATGGCCAGTTTCAGAGCATGCAGTGCAAGTGACTGCAGGTGCAAATGCCAGTGCAGCAGAGGGTGTGGGGGCACTGGATACAGTGGCCATGGCTGCTCCAGAGAGAGGATTTCTCTCAGTGGAGTCTCCTTCCTGCCCAGCGCTCTTGAACACCTGCATTCTCGACTGCACTGGGGCTGAGGGTGTCAGTAGATGTCTCGAAAGGCGTCTTGAGAGAGTTGTAACGACCCTCATCAGGAAGGGCCATAAGCAGGACCACTGCATGGAGCTCTGCATCAGCTTGATCCAACTTGAAGTCGGCGGGTCTAGAGTCCTTCAAGGATCTCATAGCATCTGAGACACGACGAGTGAGAGACAGAAGCGACTCATCCTCCTTGAGTTTAATGGAGGTAAGTGTCCTGTAGGCATTGAAGCGAGCTCCAGCCTTCCTTGGAGCGAAAATTGTCTCCAAGGCCTCCCATAAAGCTTTTGGGTCGTCCTCATACTGCTTTACAAGCGGCTTAACACCCTGGGACAACATGGACCACAAGATGCCAGCACACTTGTCCCGTTCAAGCTCAGTGTGCCCTTGACCACCAAAAGTGGTAGTGCAATAGAAGAAGCACTCTTTAGCTTTGAGATAAGCTTTTGCATCGCTCCTCCAGTCAGAGAAGATGGACTGGTTGTCCAAGACAGGCATGATGAGCGCAATGGAAGACATGATGAGGGAAATGAAGGAATGCCCAGAAATGAATGCTAGAACCACCAGAGACTGGTGGCGCCCTCAGGAGTGTGTGTGGCAAAGAAAAGGTAGGTAAGGTAACTAGCTGATTCTAATGAACACCCAGTTGTGAGGCACACAGGCCCTAATCCCAGATTCAACGGATTGACTACCGTTTGTTGTCTGGTGAACTAAAGACTACCTCACAAAGAGGGATTGTCCCAACAGTTGGTGTTCCTATCTACAAAAGGCCACACAACACTGAAAGGGCAGAAAACTGTCACAGAGTGGCAGAGAGGGCAGAGAGAGATAGCAGAGGCTGAAGAATGAATGGAATCTCAGAATGACTGACTCTGATAGACTAGAAGCCAGGGCCCATAACCTGTTAGAATCAGGCAAGCACAGTGGTCTGAGTCAACAGTGAGAAACTCGAATTGAAGAGAGAGACAAGACAACTAACCTGAGTCAACAGTGAGAAACTGGGGACTCAGGGTCTACACTAGGCTACTTATATACATAATGGCATAGCAACAATCAGACACCATGGAAACCATCAGGTCCATCAGGATACTGATGGATACTACAATCAGACACCATAGAAACCATCAGATTGTTAGAATCAGGCAAGCACAGTGGTCTGAGTCAACAGTGAGAAACTCGAATTGAAGAGAGAGACAAGACAACTAACCTGAGTCAACAGTGAGAAACTGGGACTCAGGCTCTACACTAGGCTACTTATGTGAAGTGTGGGACTTCCAGCATTCTCATTGGTCTTGTGTGTTTCATGGACACTTAGTTTAGACATGTGAAACACCAGTATCCTGATGGATCTGATGGTTTCCATGGTGTCTGATTGTAGTATCCACCAGTATCCTGATGGACCTGATGGTTTCCATGGTGTCTGATTGTTGCTATGCCATTGTGTATATAAGTAGCCTAGTGTAGAGCCTGAGTCCCCAGTTTCTCACTGTTGACTCAGGTTAGTTGTCTTGTCTCTCTCTTCAATTCGAGTTTCTCACTGTTGACTCAGACCACTGTGCTTGCCTGATTCTAACAACTTATCTACACAATGGCATAGCAACAATCAGACACCATGGAAACCATCAGATCCATCAGGATACTGGTGTTTCACATGTCTAAACTAAAGTGTCCATGAAACACAACATGACAAATGAGAATGCTGGAAGTCCCACACTTCAACAGGGGGTGCCCCCTTGAATGCAGGATGGAAAGATGTTTACACAGAGATTGTCTCGCAAATTGCCGCAGCCAGTAAAAAGATCAAATTCACCCGCAACCGTCCCGAACATCGCCGTGGCCCGTTTTATGCTGCCTCCGAGGACTCTCACACAGAGGAGGCCAAAAGGCAGGTCCCGCGGTTCATTCATTTTGTGTCAGGCTTTGCTAAGCCCACTTCAGCAACCAGGGATTTTGAAAAACAGCAAGAAGACAGAGACTATCTGCGGACATGTTCAAAGACCCGTTGTTTATCAGGCTCACTGGCTTTGTCAATTGTAAGGCTGTGGTATAAAATAATATGCTCTGCTTGTTGCAATGAATCACCAGATGGAAGCCGAAAAGGCGGAAACAGCACCAGATGGAAGGCGAAAAGCCTGTCACATTGTCACACATGACTAAATA